>JABUQX010111592.1:12500-15000 GCA_015478945.1 Trachelipus rathkii | reverse complement strand
CTCTCTTCCATTCTCCATCACCATATATATATATATATACAGGGAGTCGGAGTCGTGGAGTCGGGGAGTCGGTAATTTTGAAGAGAGTGGGAGTCGGAGTCGGAGTCGGTGTCGGGAAATCTTTGAAACGGACTCCACAACCCCGATTCTGGCCCACCATCCCCGCCATCCCACCTCTTAATTCTTTTCATAACCCTATCCATATACAAATTGAATAACCAAGAAGACACATAGCACATCCCTGCCTCACTCCACCGCTATTAATATTAAAACAATCACTTTCAACTCCATATATTCTTACACTCGACACATGCTTTACTATCGTCATATATACTTCTTTTGATTCCATTCAGAAGCTACCACCAACACCATATATTAATAACACCTGCCATAGAGCTCCGTATTAATCATTTCATACGCCTGTTTGCAAATGAAATACCTAAATACCCTTTATTCTCTCTCCCCCCTCATTTTCTCAATCTTTTTTTCAATGTAAAGATTTGATCCACACATCCTCTACCACTTCTAAACGCACCTTGTTCTTCACAATCAGTCCTTCAGTCACTCGACGCATTCTTTCGACCAAAATATGACTATATATCTTCTCCACTACACTTAATAAACCACTTCAATATAATTCTTACAGTTACCCTTATATAAGGGTACATACTGTTCTCCAATCCCTCGGAACTATGCTCTCCATAAACATCTTTGTACACAACTTCCAAATCCAATCAATCACCATCTCGCTCCGCTCTTGATCATTTCACTGGTAATTTCATCTATACCTGCAGATTTATCATTCTTTAACTTTCTCGCTCTACACATTACTTCCTCCTTACTAATGACCTCATGCCCAAAATACCTATTCCTTGCACCATCAAACCCACACACATTCACTATCACCTCTTCATTACTGCCAATGTTATGCAGATTTTCGAAGTGTTCGCACCACACCTAGCTTCACATTCATCTCACTCACATACGAAAGCACCATCCTATTTATTATTATCTATATATTTCTTTTTCTTTATATATATATATATATATATATATATATATATATATATATATATATATATATATATATATATATATATATATATATATATATATATATATATAAAATATATAGAATTTATATATCTATATATATATATTTATGTAGATATATATATATATATATATAGTAGTAAAGCAAATCATGATCCCAATGAATCGCGGATTGCCCTGTACCCCAGCGTCTTACGTGAGTGATATTTGGGCACGTACCCACGTGCCCTACCTTTGTACTTTTCGTGTTGCCGTTCTCTTTTGGGGGCTGGTCCCCCTGGGGTCCCATATTTCTATTGATTCGCCATGTACGTGCGTGAGTACATGTGTACTAGACCACATGCTCACGTACTTTCATGAGCGTTTTTTACCCTACCCCCTTTGTTCATCCCCTACCCCCCTATGACTTAATCAGCTTATAGGCTGGGCCAGGGCTCGAGCCCTGGACTCAGGGTCTTCCCTGAGTGATATTTGGCCACCTACCGGCATGGGCTACCTTTTGGGTTACTTTTCATCCCTGGCTTTATTTAAATGGTCCCCTGGGGACCCATATTTCTATTGATTCGCCATGTACGTGAGTACGTGTGTGTACGCGTGACCACATGCTCATGTACTTTCACGAGCGTTTTTCCCCTATCTCCTTTTGTTCAGCCGCTACGCCCGAGCTACTAACCCATGTGCGTGGCGTAGCCACGTCTCTCGTCAAGTACATACTTAATATTTCCGGGGAGGGGGAGGGTCTGGTTTGCCTCCGCGTGATCCGTTCGTGCGCCCAACGCGAACGCGTCCGCCGGCGCGAAACCGACGCGAGCGCCCGCCCGCAGGCGCAATATTACGGCGCGTGCGCGAACGCAAAAATATTTCGCGGGTTATGGGTGCGGATTGAGGTAGTGTTAGTGATAATATCCGTAGGGGTATATATATATATATATATATATATATATATATATATATATATATATATATATATATATATATATATATATATATATATATATATATATATATATATATATATATATATATATATATATATATATATATATATATATATATATATATATATATATATATATAATTTATTTTTGTTTTTACTAAAAAAATTATGCTTTTCATGTTTATAACGTGAAAATTTACGTTTTACATACCCTAAAGCAGTAAATCAATAAATCAAACCACCATCCAACCACCCTCCTAACCAGCTATGATCAATTGATCTATTGATCTATTGATTCAAGTCATATTTTTTATTAAAATTTTATGCTTTTCATGTTTATAACTTAAAAATTTACGTTTTTACATACCCTAAAGACGTAAAGGCGTTGCGCCAGGAGGGGTCCCCCTCTCACCCCCCTCCTGGCGCAACGTCTTTACGTCTTTACGGTTTTACGTCTTTACGTCCTTAGGGTACGTAAAAACGTGTTTTTACTACCCCTAAGGACGTAAA
>JABUQX010111592.1:5000-10000 GCA_015478945.1 Trachelipus rathkii | reverse complement strand
TATATATATATATATATATATATATATATATATATTAAAATGTTGATAGAAAAAACAATAAAATGGAATAAAGGGGCAGATGTGGACTTTGAAAAAGCCTTTGATAGGATTGATAGGGAAAAGCTATGGAGAGCACTGGACGAAGAAGAGTATGAAGTACCACAAAAATTAAAAAGCGCAATAAAAAGTACATACAGCGGTACAAGAAATAAGATAAGGGGAGAAGTAAGAGAAGAAGGTTGGTTTGAGGTGAGTTCAGGAGGGAGACAGGGAAGTGTGCTCTTGCCCCTGCTATTCATATTATACATGGATTACGGACTGAAGAGCATATGTAGACAGCTGGACAATGAGCACACACTACTATACGCAGATGATGCAGCATTGATAGCAGGCGAGGGGCGGACTTGCAAGAAAATTTGAACAGATGGGATGTCCAAATTGGTGAAATAGGTATGAAGATGAATACGGAGAAGACGGATATAATGAGAATAGCTAGAGAAAGAACAAAACTGAACATCAATATAGAAGGAAGAGGACTACAGCAGGTGTATAAAATACTTGGGAGTGATGATGGAGGGGTGACGAGATAGTACATACAGTAATGAAAGAAACAGTTACACCAAAAGAAGTGAAAATGGTGATGTACAAAACAACACTGAGACCATTACTAGTGTATAGATCGGAATGCTGGACACTGAACACAACACAAATGAGAATTGGTTGAGAGAGTTACCCTGAGAGATAGGCTGAGAAAATGGATCAATAACTGCTATTAAAACCGGGAGCTTTAAAAACTACGCTTGAAACGTTCTTTTTGGGAACGTGGATGGCCTAGTGGTTAAAGCGTCCGGTTACTGTTACCTCAGCAACGCGGAGTTCCAGTGTTCGAATACCTCTGATGGAGAATAAAATCTCCTTTGACTCATTCATTGGACACAGCGTTGCAGTGTTAACAATAAACATTATTGATCCATACAAGAGAATCAACTAAGATGGTATGGCACATCAAGAGAATGGAAGAGGGAACTGGACCAAGAAAGATGCTGGAATGGACGCCAGTGGGCCGTAGACCTGCGGGCAGACCGAAGAAAAGATGGAAGGACGCGGTGGAAGATGCGATGAACTTCGGAGGAGTGTCTATGGTGGATGTGTAAGAGAGAAGAATGTACGAAGATAGAAACCACTCGAGGAGGTTCTGCAGAGGCTACAACTGATAGGTCAATACAGATCTACCAGAGGGGCTCTGTGAATATATATATATATATATATATATATATATATATATATATATAGAGAAAGGAGTATATATATATATATATATATATATATATATATATATATATATATATATATATATATATATATATATATATATATATATATATATATATATATATATATATATATATATATATATATATATATATATATATATATATATTCACCATTTTTTCGCCCCTATAACATCTCAAGTAGAAAATATTTCAGCGTCTGCGTAGTAATATTGCGACTCAGAGCCGCGTCTGGAGCCAGACTTCCAGTCCGGCTCCGACTCAGGATCCAGTCTGGCTCCGACTCAGGCTCCTGAACCAGAGCCTCCGATGACTCATCTTCTTCCATGTTTTGGGGACTTTGTACTTATAACTCTTATAAAACAATCCTTCACTGTGATTGGATGACATGAACCAATCACGGTAGACGATGTTATTCACTGATACGAATTAAGATTAGTTTTAAGCTAGCTTTAGTGATTCGAGGTTGTTTCAGTGGAAAACTTTTATTAAATGTTACAATTTAACTCAGTGTTTAAAGCTTAGTGAAAATATAAAATGTATACGATTGAATAGAGTTGGGGTGATATATTTAATAGTAATAAGTTTCTACTATAACTACTACCACCACTACTACAGCCACTGCTACTACTACTACTACTACTACTACTACTACTACTACTACTACTACTACTACTACTACTCCCACAACTACTACTACTACTACTACGACCACTACTACCACTACGACCACTGCTACTAATACTACTGCTACTACTACTACTACTATTACTACTACTACTACTACTACTACTACTAGTACTACTACTACTACTGCTACTACCAGTATCGCTACCACTGTTAGTCGAACTCTGTATCCATTCTAGCTTAATGTTTGATGTAACATAGCATCTTTTACTTCTGGTTCGAGTATTCCTCTGCTAGGTAGTAAGAATCTTTATTATTATTACTGTTATTTTCATGAAAATGGGTGTACAAACAGTACGTAAAGCTATAAAGCAGTAAAGCATGGGTCGGAGAGAGAGGGTGTGATGGACCCATGCATGAGGGGCTATTTGCCCAACTGCTTTAAGTCCTTAGGGTCAGTAAAAACGTGTTTTTACTGAAATGTTTCCGTACTAAACATAAAAATAAGTGACTTTATTAATATCTCAATCTGAAAAATCTAGTTATGTTAGAAAATTATAAGGTTGAAACGTTTGTCAGGGTTAGCTTCATTGGAGAATTTTGTTAATGTCAACGTTTATTCGCTGTCCATAATGGTGTTATATTTTTGATAAAGATAGTTTGGGGACCTAAGTTTTTGTTGTTAGTGGTAGTGTTGTTGTTGTTGTTGTTGTTGTTGTTGTTGTTGTTGTTGTTGATTGTTGTTGCTGTTGGTGTTGTTGTTGTTGTGTTTGTTGTTGTTGTTGGTGTCGACATTGTTGTTGTTGGTGGTAGTTTTGGTGATGTTGTTATGGTTATATATATTAGCTATCCTGGTTTTGGGATCTTTGTACATATAAATCTTATCATGTCATCCTTCACTGTGATTCTACTACTACCACTACTACTACTACTACGCCTACTACTACTACTACTACTACTACTACTACTACTACTACTACTACTACTACTACTACTGCCAATGTTATAACTAGGGACCTAAAACTGTAAAAACAGTATAGTAAAAACAGCAAGCAGTAAAATACGGTATGGACAGAGTTTGGGGAGGCGCCCCCATTGGGGGGCTCGTGGTATTTGTTTTACTGCTTTAGGGTCAACAAAACATTGTTTTTATTGAAAATTTGACAACTTTTTCTTTGAAAAACAAAAACTTTAACAATGAAACAAGTTTTCAATAAATAAAATATAGGAATCTACGTATAAAAGTTCTAACTACATACATCTTTGATAAAGTAAGTCGATAAGCAAGTTTTTTGGTGCTAGTACCTCCATCTCCTATCTCTTTTCAGCTCTATACCCCCCTTTTTACTTCATCATCATTCAGCGAGGAACCCATTAAGTGGGTCCTCAGACTCTTATAAATTCTTTAAGCACCGTTACATCTCATGTCAGACATCTCCTTTTTCAATCTTTCATATATATATATATATATATATATATATATATATATATATATATATATATATATATATATAATATATATATATATATATATATATATATATATATATATATATATATATATATATATCCTATGCTGTTTTACTTAGCTATCCTCTGTCTCATTTGATCTGGCTATGATGTCACTACAATTGGTTAGTACCACAATTAAAAACACACACACACCCACCCACCCACCCACACACACACACACACACACACACACACACACACACACACACACACACACACACACACACACACACACACACACACACAAATCATGAGTAAACAACAAAAATTGATGTTATGACAGTAAAGACGTAAAAGACGTAGCGCACAGAGGGGTGGTGAGGGGGGACCCCATCACCACACAGCTTGCCATACGTCTTTACGTCCTTAGGGGTAGTAAAAACACGTTTTTACATACCCTAAAGACGTAAAGACGTAAAGACGTAAAGACGTAAAGACGTAAAGACGTAAAGACGTAAAGACGTAAAGACGTAAAGACGTAAAGACGTAAAGACGTAAAGACGTAAGGACGTAAAGACGTAAAGACGTAAAGAAATATGACTTGAATCAATGATCAATAGATCAATTGATCATAGCTTGTTAGGAGGGTGGTTGGATGGTGTTTGATTTACTGATTTACTGCTTTAGGGTATAAAACGTAAATTTTTATTTTATAAACATAAAAAGCATAAATTTTTAGTAAAAAAAAAATAAATTATATATATATATATATATATATATATATATATATATATATATATATATATATATATATATATATATATATATATATATATATATATATATATTGTAGATATTTTATTTGAAAAAGTGTGGAGAAATATGTATATACATGTCTATATATATTTATATATATTTATTTATATATATTTATTTATATAGTATTTAATTGTATGGGCCGATGCTGAATGTGAACCACACCTAAACGTCAATTTTTTTACTGCATTTCATTTGACATTTTTCAATTTCAGACTTACTCAATTTGAACCATGGAAAGATACACAATGGAGCAACGTGTTAAAGTTATTCAGGCTTATTATGAAAATGGGCGTTCAAATCAAAATGCATATCGTGCACTTCGTGATTTTTTTGGTCAATTTAATCGTCCAAATGTGCGTACAATCGGAAAAATCGTGAAAAAATTTGAGCAAACCGGGTCTGTAGGAGATTTGAAAAGACCAGTGCATGCTCGTACAGCTCGTACTGCAGAAAATATTGCTGCTGTTCGCGATAGTGTGGCTGAGGAGCCATCCACTTCAACTCGTCGTTGTGCCCAACAATTGCACCTCTCACGCTCGTCGTTGATGAACATTATGCATAAAGACTTGCATTTAAACGCTTACAAGGTGCAATTGACTCAAGAACTAAAGCCTCTTGACCATACAAAACGTCGTCAATGGTCAGAATGGTGGCAAGAAATGGCAACAGTGGATGATCAATTTTCGAAGAAAATCATCTTCAGTGATGAGGCACATTTTCACCTCACTGGATTCGTCAATAAGCAGAATTGCCGCATTTGGGCGAATGATAATCCAAGAGTGATTGTCGAAAAACCAATGCACCCACAAA
>JABUQX010111591.1:5000-23659 GCA_015478945.1 Trachelipus rathkii | reverse complement strand
AAACGACCTGACGTTCTTGTCCCATTTTGGCATATGCTGTGAAATAAAGAGAGTTTCTATAGGCTGTAAATTGGTTATTGAATTACTGATTAACAACGTTATACATTACATGTAACTCGATATTATGGAGCTTGTCATTGAATACCATTTGTTTCCTATCAACCTTGATCACATTCACGGTTTAAAAACTATTGTTGGTCATCAATATGACGCGTTTACGAACTTGTGGTACATGTTGAAACTGCGGTTGCGACCGGGCAAGATGACTATGCAGGGCAGGGCGTCTAGTTGTTCGATGGTACATTGCCGTGGGAAACGAACAAACCGCTATAAAAAAATTCGGAGAGGAAGGAGGCCAACCTCATTTTATGTGCATTTTCACAGAAGCCAAAAAAATATATCATCCCATTCGATATTCGCATTTTTATGCGCGGTTTTCGTATTGCTCGTGCACACGAGCCACCAACGGTAACATATGCCCATCCCTCCTTACATTAAATTAAAATATCGACTTGTACATACTAACACCGATATTCATACTTAAACATTCCGATTACGTGATAACCGCTGTAACGTAACTTCGGAGACACCTTATATATATATTATAATATATTATATACTAATATATAGTATACCCTATATATATATCTAGTATTATATATATAGATATATATATATATATATATATATAGTATATATAATATATTATATATAAATATATAGTATATATATAGTATATATATATATATATATATTATATAATATAATATGATTATATATATACGTATAGATATATATATAATTGTAGATATACATATATATATAGTATATTATATATATACTTATATATATAATATAGTATATAGTATATTATATTATAAATATATTTTAATTTTATTTAATATTTTATATTTGAATTTATTTTAAATTTATATATAGTATATATATAGTATTATATTGTATATGATAATACGCAGTATAGTATATATATATAATATTATATATATTAGTATATATACAATATCATATATATAGTATATATATAATTTAATATATTATATATATTATAATATATATAAATATACAGTAATATATAATATTAGATATATAATATTATTATACTATATAATATATATATTATATATTATCATATATATATTATATATATATATATAAAAATTACTATATATATATAATAATATATATATATAGTAAATATATTATATAAATAGTATATATAATATTATATATATTTATTATAGAATTATATTATATAGTAGATATATATTATATATATATATATATATATATATATATATATATATATATATATATATATATATATATATAAAGTATATATAGTAAATATATAGTATAAGTATATTATACTATATATATATATAACTATATATATATATATAAATATATTGACTATATATATATATAATATATTATATATATATAAATATAATATATATATTATATATATATATATAAATAGATATAATATTATAATATATATATAAAAGATATATAGTTTAATAATTATATATATATATATATAAAGTATATATATATATATTATATGATAATATATTTTATATATATATATGTATTATATATATATATTATATAATATAATATATATTTTTAGTAAATTATCCTATACATTTACACTTTATTTCTAAACCACTTTCTTTCCATTTTTTTTAATTTTCTGGATAAATGCGGACTGGTACGGTCGCGGTGCGATCAAAGTCGCCCGCACTCAGGCACGCACCGCTACCGCACCACTATATTTTTCTTCGTGCTCCATCACCGCACTCGCACTTTATTTTTCTTCCGCACCGACCGCACCGCACCAGTTGGGGTTTGGCTGAAATGTCGATGCGCAACCGCACCGCCACCGCCACCCAAAATGAGACGCACCACGCAACGCACCGACCGCACCCGAGTGCGGTCGGCCAACCCTACATACTCTGGTCCTAAAGAGTAAAATTCGAATCCAATGTGCGTACGTAAATTTTCATTTTTCGTAGTAGAATCCTGTTATTACTTGTGCGGCGATGCCAGTCATTCCATACCTTTGCTCGCAACGATAGAAAAAGATACGAAAATCACGTGAACGTAAATTTTCACTCACTTGAAATACGGACGAATAAATAGGAAATAGTTGAGAAAGAAATTTTGATTTTCTCTCTCTCTCTATCGTTATATCTATCTATCTATCTATCTATCTATCGTATCTATTCATAATCTTCTATATATTCTTATCTATCTTGTATCTATCTATCAAGACTCTATCTAATCTATATAACTAGCTATCTATCTAATCTATTCTATCATCTATCTATCTACTTCATATCTATCTATCTATCTATCTATCTATCTCTTATCTATCTATCTATCTTATCATATGTACGAATGAGTTCACCTTAGTATTACAGAGTAAAATGAAATGCATAGCATAGATGAGTTGTTGTTTACGCTTAGTTGGAGAGTAAGGATTATGTTAATATGTTGACGATTACTTGAATTTTCTTTAATTATATGGTCAGCATATTTAAGTGCCGTTTACCTTTGTATAATTTGCAGAACATAATAGAAAAAGTATTTATTTTTTATTATAAAATAATAGTTACATAAAGTTATAAACTATGTAAGGAACAAAAAGTTTTACTTTAAAAATTTTGTAGTAGGCTTATTTCCCGTTTTGAGTCAATCTCATATAATAGTAAAACACATAAAGTAAAGTTTTATTCAAATGACGTGAGAAATAAAAATTTTCTAAAAATAAATAGGCTACAGTACGTATTGCAATTTGTAAAATGTTTTCGTTATATATATCCTTGAATGTAGATATATATATATTCTTTTTTTTTTTTTTTTATTATATGATATTAATATATATACTATATATATAAATATATTATATATATATATATACTATTATATATATATATATATATATTATAGCTATATATATATATATACTATAATTATATATAATTATATTATAATATATTATATATATATATTAACAATATATAATTATATAGTATATATATATATATTATATATATATATATATATATCTATCATATATTATATATAATATATATATCATATATATATATATTATAGTATATATATACTATATATATATATATTATATATCGTGGTTGCACAATTAATACACCACTTTGTGTCATGGATTCGTTGAAATTAAATGAGAAAAAGTTGTTGTTCATATTGGGAGATTTTCGTCTCTGAAATTCAGAAGATAAGTTTTAGAAGAATTTTCGGTAGACAAATTTCAATAATCAAATTTCGGTAGGCAAATTTCTTCCGGTAGGCAAATCTTCGTGCACAATCGAATAATTGCTTTGCATACTAATTAATAACTTTCTTTAAGTATTATTATCTATTATTTTACTTATTATATTATTATTATTATTATTGATTATATATTATTATTATTATTGTTTACTTATTATTTTTATTATTATTATTATTATTATTATTGTATTATATGTTATGTATTATTATTATTATTATTATTATATTACCTTATTATCATTATTATTAAACTATAATTATTAATATTATTATGTAGTGTATTGTAAAACTGAATATTTCTCAGATTGCAACATATAAAATTCCATAATTACAATGAATAATCTAAAAAAAAAAAAAAAAAAAAAAAAAAAAAAAAAAAAAAAAAAAAAAATTGACTTAAAATTTAGATGGACGCTTTGATTTACGAAAAAAAAAGATTCGTTTCTTTTATATTTCTTTATTAAGCGCAATTTTTGAGATAATTACTTTTTTTTTTCTTTAAATTTTCAAAAAAATTGCGGTTACATCTAAGTATAAATAAATGAAATCACAAATAAAAATATTTTTATTGCCCTAGTCATACTATTACTATATAGTATAATATATATTATATAATTATATATATATATAGTATATATATAGATATAATATATATATATATACTATATTATATATCATATCTTATATATATTATTATATATATTAAGTAACTATACTATATATATATATATATTCATATATATATTTATCATATATATCTAGTATATATATAATATAATATATATATATATATATAATATATAATATATAATGATATATAATTTATTAATATATAATATGATATGATAATATAGTATATATATATTAGTATAATATTTATATATATATTTTATATATATATTCAGATAATATGAATAAACTCAAATAGTAAATTTATGTTGAACAAGATAATATGATAGATATTTCGATAATGTATAGATAATAATATATGATATATATATCTATATTTATATATATTATATTTATATATCAGATTATATATACTCGATATACTATATATATATATATATCAATTATATATCATATAATTATATATATATATAATATATATATATAGTTAATATATTATATACAATTGTAATTTGGCATCGTTACTCAAAACAGTAGTTCCGTTATCTTTACTCCGTTACTCGGAAAAAAGTAGTTGCGTTGTATCGATTAATTACGTTTCTTATGAGAAGAAAATAACGAATTTGCCGTTTACTCCGTTACTCTGTTTGCTTTTAAACTTTTCAATATGACATAATTACGGAAATAATGGAGCAATTGATTGGTTTGTGTTGGCTTGCGATTCAACATATGTCATTATTTATTATTAAAAAAAACATCACCATCAGGTAAAACCCTAGCGCACTTAGACTTAGTCTCTTTTGCATCCACCAACGATTTAATTTCACTAAGCCACCTTCCTGCTCAATTCAAACTTGCCTACTACAACTCTGCATCTCATCCGGTTCCCTTTGTCATTCAAAACATAATATATCTAAATATTTCAAAGCCCAAGAATATGTCAGCTGCTCCCGATCTAACCATAACGTCACACCCCAGTTACTTGTTCTCATTACAACCATACTCCTTACTCTTAGTCTACGCTTACCTTCAAAATCTTCTTTTACACCACCCTGCAAAATCTCTCTACACAATCCTCTCAACTCTCTCAGATCGCCACATAAAAAAAACCAAATCATCCGCAGTGATAGGCTAGCGGCAGCTCCTCCAGCTCTCTTCATACTCCGCATCATTCTACCGAGATTGTTCGGATCTAATTCTCCATCGTCTTTAAATTATATGATAATATGTATTAACTAAATATTGCCCAAATTATGCATCCGACGACAGTCATATCATATATATATATAGTATAAATAAGATTTTAGTATCATATATAGTAATATATAATATATAATATCGGATTAAAGGATTTTTCAGCGTTGATAGGGTGGTCATATTGGCTATATCATTCAAAGAAGAGAACCCGAAGAAAGTCGAAACAAAAATGTTAACGGACTAAAAAGTGAACCGGAAGAAAAAAAATAACGGAGAGAGGATTATTCGGAGGTGTACCATGAAAGAGAAAAAAGTAGTAAGTGACGTTCGTTACTCCTTTACTGAAAAACTAAGTTCCGTTTAGTTACGGAAGAGAGTAGAAGACAGTAAGTACAGTAGTAAGCGGAAGTAAGAAGAGTAACGGACCGTGCCCACCTCTTATAATTATATATATTATATATTAGTATATATATTATATATATATTATATATATATATATATTTATTATATATATATATATATATTATATATATTTATAAAGAGAAGAGGAGGAGAGAAGAGAGAGAGAGAGGAAGAGAAGAGAGACGAGAGACAGGAGAGAGGAGATGAGGAGAGAGAGAGAGAGGAGAGAGGAACTTTTGTGATAAAAATAGGGTTTGGTTGGGTTTTCTGTTCATCCTCTCGCCTCCCTGAAAGGGCAAGATCCCATGAGTGTTTGGATTAACTGTGTAAAAAAAGATGCCTTATTTCCTTTATAAAGCGTTTGCGGGGCACCATAGCGGTGCACACAAAATGAGGTAAGATGAACGTGATCCGAATTTATCGTTACATTTTTGATAAACCTTTTCCAGATGAATTAAATATACTATATATAATAATTATAATATATAGATATATATTTATATATATATATATATATTAATATATACATATAATACTTAAACAAACTGTAATAACTAAAGAAATACTTTATAATACATATATATATGATCGATTCATCATCTTCTCCCTCTTTCCCCTATTTCTATAATGCGGAACGCATTGGTTTGTGATGTGACCTGCCAGTAACGCTTTTAACAGTAGAGAATGCAGTACTGGAGAACATGACAGCCAAATTGTTTGCGAAGGCAATGTTGCATTGCCCAATGTTGCAAGATGGTTCAAGCAACATTTTACAACAACATTTGGTATTTTTTAAAGCGTGGATCGTCGTCCCAAGGTGCGAGTTTTATTAGCCGTGTCGTGTAGGACCGTTTTGACGTTTTAGCCCCCAAAAAGGGGGACGAAGCACCCCAAAGAGCATCTTCGTTTCCAGACATGCGACCTTAAGCTGTATAGACTCGATTAGTATACCTTGATGGTGTTTTTTTTTGGGCTGACACAAAATCGATCTAAGAGATTGGAGTTTTTCATGAACCAAATCTCAATCCGTTGGTAAATTCTCTTCTGACGTGCTTGATTGGCTTTCTACAATTAAAATATAATCTGAAAGAAAGAAAAATACGCTTATCAATTGCGATCGTCGATACATCGCGTTTAAGAAGTATAGGACGCCTTATGAGCGCTCGCAGCAAGTCTCAAACGTATAAAGCGTATCGGTCTGAAACTTGAAATTATTGTATTGAATAAAACATTCACACGGCCGAAAATTTAAAGTCTCTAGGATAGTTATATAGGGACCTCCCCCTGCCCGAGAGAAGAGAACGGAATGAAAATACGCCCGCCCTTGTTTGCATGCTTGCCGTTTTGTGAGTAAAGATTAGACTTAACATACCCCAATTCGCAGCAGGTGTCACATGGCGAGAGAAGGGTTTGTCGGCGTTTGGTGACCGTACGCTTGCACCCCTCAAGGGGTCGTGCCCCTTAACGCCAAGATTCAAATACGTCCTGATAACTCATTAGCTTAGAGAGCGTTTGATCGGGGGCAAATTGAGATGGGGAGCTAGTATGATACCGTAAAAGGGGGGGAACGCTGGCGCCCCCCCCCTAACAACATTTAAAATTAATCGCGTAGAAAGATGAAAGCTTGAGGTAGACGGGGGTTAGAGATTAGAATGGAGTGCGGAGAGTCGGACGTCTGCTTCGGCTTCGGAGTTCAAGGATCCCCCGGAGGGGGGTCCAAGTTAGAAAGAAAGGAAAGAAAAATGCATGGAATGCGAAAAACAGAAGAAGGAAAAGAAAGCAAAGACAAAGGAGAGGAAGGAGAAAGGAGGAAGAAGAAGAGAGGAGGACGTCTGAGAAGTGACTTTCAGAGGAGTTGTCACAGGCACTGGTGCTGGAGCCGGTGCGGCTCGGTTGCTGAGTTATAAACATTAATAACAACAATGTGTGGTTACGTATATGATATGTACCTTGGTCTATAAGACGTTCGAAATGATGTTCCAGACCCGATCAAGAAAAAAAATAATAATAAAGAAATAATCAAAATAAATAAATAAATAAATAAATAAAATAAATAATAAATGTTTCTTATTCTTTTTGTTTTATGACCTTGACAATTAATGTTTTTACAAACCTCGTTAACAACAGAAATAGTTAAATCAAACTACCTCCTCAGCTCGCTTCCGTGAATTGATCTATTGATCTCTATGATTATGATCTATGACTCATTGAATTCAGGTTCATTTTTTACTGTACAAATTTCATTGTTTTATCTACACCACCTAAATCGAGTTAAAAAATAGCAATAAATCTAACCCACCCCCCAACTACACCCTGTTCAACCATGATCATTGATCGTATTCATCTACTTGAGCTATTGATCTATTGAGCTATTTGATCTGAATCATCTGATTCAAGTGCAAAATACACTACTAATAGAAGCATAATTTAAAACAATCTTCTAATACACTGAAGCCAACGAAATATATGCTATAGCCGCCCGAACAAGATTTATCACATAAATAAGGCTTACTACGGGCATCATCATCGTGAAACTATGGAAATAATGCAAACGACAAAGACCTGACACCACCTTAAACATGCATAAGCACTGTAAAACGTTTAAACCCAAGTTCCCCAACCCTTATACAACAGTAAAGCAACCTAATCGTCAGGAAAAAACACACCGTCACCTTTATTCACACTATATATGTTACAAGCATATCTTAACATTAATAGATTAATCTTATGCCATTAACATGGCAATATTTAACAAAAATTATCACGACCTTGTGTAAGTATCATACTATTGTTTAGTTGTTTATATATTGTATAAAGTTTCCACATCAATAAAGCTATACATAGCACTCGTAAACATGAACTAATCGAACAAAAATTTATATAAATTACATATTGTAGTATATTTTAAAATAACCACTTTTAAAAGATGGAATTATGTTTATTCAAAGATACATTTTCTATTTACTGTTTGCAGATCAAAAATATTTTAGTGTTTACAGCCGATGAGTTCCGCGTATAATGAGGTCTGTATGCATAATTAGACAAAGTCCTTGATGAAATTTTGATAAAATATTACTTTGATTTTTAAAATAGAATTATTCCTATGAAGAGTCATGCTCTGATAAAAATCCACATGAAGTAGTTAAGTCTTGCATCTTCTGCTAGTACTTTAACTTGCGATTAAGGGTATAGAAATATAGAACTTTGTAATGATTAACTTTAATTAGTGGTAGAGTTGAGTGTTGTGTAAGTTGGCTATGTACATAAGTTTTCTTAAATTCATATGGTATGCATGTAAAAGCTATGATTAATGTGAAATGTTAATCTGTTAGCATAAATATTCGCTAGTTTAAGTCATATGATAATAAGAAACTCATTTTGGCGTGCCTTGCTACTGTTATCCGAAATGTACTCGAAGTCGCAAGTCGATAAAACTCAAAATATTATGTTAAGTGTAATTAATCATGACTTATGTTAAGTATGGCTGAAAAAAGGTGAAGGTTACGTTTTATGTAAGAAAAATCTAACGCTGTGTAGCGGTACTTACTGTTGGCTTAAGTATGGCTTTGTAATGTAGTAGCTTATATCGTTGCGGAAAGTGTGCTTGTTTGTCATTGGCAATCATATATCTTAGTTCTAGGTAATGGCTATGTTAGTCTTATTATGTGAGGAACACATCAATACCAATCGTTCACGGTAGCATACTATTCCATCGGAAATTATTAGATAATATACAAGAACTTACTTCTTTTTCATGCTGTGTTGTATCGAAATACGGGACTCGATTATCGTAATAACCTGACTGCTAGATCGACTAGTATCAATAACGCGTCGAGTGACGGGTGGTTCAGGGGAGCGATGCGGAGGGAACGAGTGTCGCTGTGTGGTTTGATTTACTGACATTTACCGTACGTTATCCTGTTTTAACGATTACGTGCAACAAAACGCATTAGCACTTTGACATTGGATCTTTAATCTCAAAGCAGAACCTGTATCATTTCATGTTATGGTCTGGTCCAGCACCGGATCTAAACTGTGTTTATTTTTAGTTACTTGTTTGGATTATAAACTTCGTGTGTATGGTTTCAATTATTTGGTGATGGATACTTTATGGGTAAGCGTAATTGATAAATTTTTTGGTTAAATATTACTTTGATAATGTAAAAAACTTTGTCTACGTTTGGCAATATTCGTTATCTGATATTATAATCGGACAGTTACTGATAATTATTTTGAATAAACTGTTACTGTGTCAATGATATAAGATTAACGCTTAATATATTAGGATGATGCTTGGAAAAAGTCCCATGAATAGCTACGTTTTGAATGAAAGTTATTAGCTGAACTGATGTTACTGTGGAACTTGTACATTTGTTTAACAGTTTATTAGCGAGAAGTGTGGAATGGTTTTGGTATGTCGTTTGTACACTATTTTTCTTATTTTAGTATAGCTGCTATTGCTTAGCTTATATTAATGTAGAAAACTTGTTAATGTTTGTAATATCGCTGGTTAACGTATATAAGAATCATTTTTGTGGTGTGTGATCCGAAATGACACTCGAAAATGCGACGTAAATCAATCAAGTGTTAATATAAAAATAATTAACACTGATATTTTAGAAGATGCCTTGCTGAAAAAGAGGTGAATAGGTAGTTTTGTACGCTGTGTATCTAGGTACATTTTACGTTGTTAAAGGTATAGGAACTTTGTTAAGTTAGTTACGGTTATTGTAAAGTAAAGTGGTTAGGTTTTTGGTCATTGTTACATTATATTCTTAGCTTCTATATTAGCTTTATTATTATGATGTCAATGTTTGAAACAATTTACTTTTGGGTAGGACCTGATAGTATGTAAAAAGAACTGATTTTTGTACTTATGTTATCCAAATTCGTACCCGGATACTGACCGATCATAAGATCGAGAGATCAAGAAGGCTGGACGTCCCGCTAGACTAGTGTGAGTGGGCGAGGGGCAGGGAGGGAACTGTGGCTTGATACTGAGTTACCGATTTACTGCTTTATTAATTCCACGTAAACACTATACACTTTACCTATGATATTTATTCACAAGAACTTTTTATATATGTATGGTTGTGAATAAACCTTTGGTTATTTTCAGATCTACTGCGTTTGGCCAGAAACTTTGTTATGTTCTGCAATTATTTATTGGGCGTTTGATTATTAGTCTCCGAAGGTTATGCTCGACTATAATTCTTTCGGGTAAAGTATTACTATGAATTAATGAAAAACGTGTTACGTTTTGCTGTGCATACTATTCGTGGGTCGTAACTGCTTTCGATAATCGAAACAAGCGGTTATGTTCATTTTTTGAAAATGATCGTGTCAATGTAAGATTAACGATAATGTTCGGTAGATATATGCTGAAAAAAATCGCTCATGAATAGGTACGTTTTTCAAAAATCTGAATAACATTTGAACTCAAAACTTGATAAAATAAATAGTTAACAGTTTAGTGGTAAATATAAAGTAGTGTGTACTCTTTTATGAAATATTCTTTAGTTCAGTACGCCGATACTTAGCTTGTTATTAGGATGTTGAAACATTTATCTACGTTAGAGTTATAATCCGCATGATCAGCATAAAATTAACCATGTTCTCTGCGGGCGCTACTCCGCAGTATACGACTCACGCCATCCGTCCCTTAGGTTTCGAACGACTTCACCCAAGTTTATTTATGTTCGAAATGATATCTGCACTCCGCTGTTAACATAAACCACTACACACCTATGCTCTATTCGCTCCTCATAGAATTAGGGCTGTTACCGAAACCGTACGACATCCTATCAGGTGCCCTTGAACATTCATCTGCGTTCCCAATAGATATTTTAAGCATACGCTTTAACTGGCTGCCTTACCAGTGCTGCACCCGCTCGCTAGCCTCGCCCTTTACCGCGCTTATACCCTGAACATTATACCTTCACATCACTGTATTTGACTAAACCTCCTCGCCGATTCCCACACGGCAGCGACACCCTCCTCCGCTCCCAACATTCACGTCAGCTGTGTACCGACTAGGCTCGCTCTAGTCAGCCGGGGCATGTTTTATCTTACACTCAGACGTGGCGAATCCCCATACCCCCAGTATTTCCAGCAAGCTTCAAAGTAGGTACTGCTAGAAGTCAACGCTTTCTTAATGTAGACAGCCACCGTATTCGTATACGATATAGCACGATATTCGTTTGTGGGTCACCGTCTGTCATAAAGAATGTTATCTCACTACTTATCCTCATGGTTATCAAACGCATGATACCTCTGAAACGTGAGCCTAATCATAAATCAGTGACATACAATAGATCCAGCATAGAGTTCATATGGCTTGGACAGAGTGTAACGGTGTAGCGCCTCCAGGTGGGCTTGAGTTTACCCTAGATCTTACTGATAGGCCGTTGTTGTAGAAACTGTAATTTTAGTAAAAAATATGACCTGACATTCCATAGGATCAATAAACATCAATTTGTAGATCATATCACGATAGAACCTCGCGCCAATAGATGTTTCGAGATTCAAAAATCAGCCAAAGGCTCTGAGGAGGCTAGTAGCATACCGCGGTACCGTTTGTATTTTAACTGATTTACTGATTTAACTGCATAGCGTACTGTAACAACATAAATTTGTAAGTCTTAGTAAACCAATAACGAAAGACAATTTTATTTATTTATTATGTTTGAATCTAGCGAGAATTACTATATATTTATTTTTAATTTATTTATTTATTTTTTATTTTGATTTTTTTCTTTGAAGGGTGAACCATCATTCTCGAAATACCTAGACCACCATATAACACAGAATCACTCTGCCCCAAGCCAATGAACCATATCAATAAGATACAACCCATTGGTTGATTACTATGACGATTCGTTCTTATTAACTCAAGCACAGCACAGGCTCCAGTCACCTGTCTGCCTGTGCTCAAACCCTTTGAATCTCTCGACTCCTCTTCCTCAATTCTTCTTATTCCTCCTTCCTCCCTTCGCTCTTCTCCTTCTCCTTCTCTCCTTTCTTCTTCTTTTCTTCCTCTAGTTTGCATTCCATTCCATTTTCTTCGCTTTTCAGGGAGACCCCTTCGGTAGTCCCTCGAACTCCGACTCCGACTCCGACTCCGACTCGACCTCCGACTCCGACTTCCGACTCAAGTTCCAAATCGTCTTACCCTCGTTCTCAAAGTTTCTAATCTTCTAGAGTATCTGTATGTAACGGGCGGGCAGCTCCCCCCTTATACGGTCTGACGCCGGACGTGCGAGCGTATCTCTTCTTCCGACGAGATTACTCGATCAATACGCTCACATCCAAATTTTATAGCCCAATAACGTTAAGCCTAACGATGGTTTATTCAGGCCGTATGACCCTGGCCTTTAGGGACATACACCCCCTAGGGGCACAACCTGCACTCGTTATCCCACCTTTTCGATTGGGTATCGTTAAGCCCTAATCTTTACTCAGAACAATGACCAGCAAGCAAAAGGGCCCGTACGTTATACTTTCAGTTTTCGCTTCGTGCGAGAGGTACCGCCTACTTATACATCCTATACAATGATGAATTTACCGCGCTTGACAGGTTCCACCACCCCCCAAAACAATATACCAAAATTCAAGATCACCGATACCCTTCATCATATAAGATTTGGAGAAATCCTGCCCAGCGCTTCCGAGCGAGACTTTCCCATAACACAGCGATTAATCGAAACCTGCTAATTATGAGTAATTAATTATTCTATCAATTATACTTGAAGTGTAAAAAAGCCAATTGGAGAGCATCGTATTAAAAGCGGACTTTAAAACGTGTGATTGTGTAAAAAAAGACTCGCAGGGTTTCATACACTCTGATACTGCAAACCATATAACAACTGATCTACCCGTTCATTTTAAAACCTTCTAGCCCGAACCAACAGCCGCTTCTCGAGCGGCTCTGCCCACCCCTTTTGGGGCTAAACTCCGAAAACGGTCTTCCAGACACTATATTCGGTCTTACCGACCTTATAAAACCCCCAACCTGACACATCAAGCTTGAAAAACCATCAATGTATGCAAAATGTTATGCTTGCAACATTGCCATTGCACAATTCCGATGCACACCCCACCTTTTGCGGACTAATCTAGCTGTCCCACCCCTTATACTTCTTAGTATTTTCAAATACCAGAGAGATTGTCGGGTGTCGTTAAAAGCAGGAGTATTGAACAGTACACTTCAGATAAGAGACTACAAGTTAGCTGTTTCGTCATGCTCACTTACCCAAGTCGCTTCTTAGTCTCCTGCACCTGCACGACCTCATCTGCTCACGATTCGATCACGACCAAACCTACTCCTATATCCACACGCTCGCACCTCACACAACTCCCAGCGGACCCCGTTCCAATGCTTCTCACTGTACATCTGCTACCATCCTGCCTCCCGACGCCCGCGCCAGGCCCAAGGTGGGACCAATTCTCCGCTGGTGTAAGTTATATCGTATAGAGGTGAGCAGCACCTGAACAAGTGCCAGATCGTACCCGCTATCCCCCACATCCATACTCTACCGCTATAATAAATATTTAGCATATCTACATTAATTGATGAAAAAAGGGACCCGAAGTAAGATGATCAAGTTATAGGAAAGTTGTTGCGCACGCCAATGCAAGGAAGGTAGGGGATTGCAATTAAATCGCTTGTGATTGAAAGACTAGTTCTCGAGTGAGCTAGGTTTTACATGCATGGATATGCTGTTACCTGTCTGTTAAGTTATCTAGCAGTGATAGGACTTGTTATACAATAAAAGCATACGCTGCAAGTTGTTCGTGGAACAATCTAGAGTTGTTTAGGTTAAAAGAATGATAAACATGTAGAATGAACGTATAAATTGGTTGGTGTGAAATGAAACGGGTAAATGGGAGAATAAATGGAAGTACATAGAGAGGTTTGGCCATGTGAAAGAATGAATGACAGTCGGTTGGTTTAAGTGATGTAGAATTTGTGGTCTGTGATCGATAGTCTCACCTCCGAATAAAATGTGAGGATCAAAAGAATGCACTGAGGAGGGAAAATGTTGAGGATCTGCAAGGTGAGAAGAAAATAATAATAGGAGTGAATGACGGGGGGTTTCCCCAGGGAATAAACCCGTATGGTGAGGAAATACCTTTGAGCAAGGAATGAACCCCACATTGGCAGAGATGCCATAGTGAGGGTCGTCGACAGGCCCGTAAGCTCTAGGGTTGACTTTCTGACTGCGACAAGCTAAACTCTATACGCTAAATAGGCGTCATAAACGGTTTCGCCCCGGGAAGGAGTGCATCTCATTTCTTACTGATACTGATCAAAGCACCTAGCATGGAGCGGATATGTTATCTGCACTACTTGCGGTTGCCGTGCCATCTTATTTCAAAGCCTTATCGCCCAGTCGCTTGGGAGAGAAAGGTGGCGGTGGAATGATCATAGTACTAGGTATATATGATATATATATATAATACATATATATATATTTATAGATACTTAAGCAACTACTATATAGGTATATACGTATATATATTTATATGAATATATATATCATATAAATATAATATCATATATATATAAATATAATATATATATATATATATATATATAAGTGCTCAAAAATAATGTTTAAAACAACCTAATACATGTAAAGGTATATTAAATCCGACTATGTCTGTCGGCGTTAATTACAAAACGCAAATCTTTCCAAGGCTTAAATGCATAATGACATAAAAACCAAAAAAAAAGTTAAATGATCATAAAACCAATAATAATAGAAGATCGCTTCCGACTTTCATAGTAAAAAAATAACTAAAATTCATTAGTATATGGTCAAAAAAAGAAATAATTCAATATTCACCCTTATGGCTTGATTAAGTTAATTAAATTGAATTTTCATTTAGGTAGGCTATTTCCAGAACTATATAAAGGATTTCCAAAAACTTCAATCTTCGCATTTCCGATGGCTCTAAACTATTTTGGAAATTCTATGATCGATATTATGACATGACTTAACCTCGGAAGAATGATTAAAATGTCGAAATAGGGCGGGATGATGGAAGAACCTCTAATAGTCCCTACACTGATAGAACAACATTTGACCTGGGTTAACCAAGCTTTCCGTGGTAAGACCAGCTCAACTTACTTTTTCATACTTAGAAAGCAATCACCACGCCCTGTGATCACATTTATATAAATAAACATCATTGAAATACGGAAAAGCTAAGTACTTGCGATACAGATCTTTCTTGTAACCTTTAGAATTTACTAATACCTATATACGATTTACAAAAGTGATAATTGAACACATTACACTATTTGTATGGTTCGGAAAGAACTTAGTTATTGCAATGAACCATCCATAGCTAAGCAGTAAGAAGGTCTCGGGTCCTCGTGAGCCAGCTAATAACAGCACTACCTCCAGCTACCGTCAACGAGACTGGTACTTACGGATCCAAGCCACACTGACTATACAAGAACCCGCCCTCGGAACCTGATGACACACTTATACACTAAATCACTCCAGTTCCTTCCTAAAAACGGTAATTCATATAAGAATCTTATGCTCGTAATCACGTCCCATCCTTGCTACCTTAAGCGCCAGGCAGTCGCTGGATACTGAGAGTAAGACAACTTACCGAGAGGAACGCGTTAAATAAAACGCTGGTCATCCATAACTACCTCAAACCTGACCTTTCTAGCGACGGTGAGAGAAGGTATTGAATTATTTCAACGTGCAGTAATGGCGTGTTCTTGTAATGTAACCTGCAAATACGACGACGTCTACCTCCACCATCCTACACCTCCTCCAGTAATTGAACCGAATACATAACCTCAACCTGACTGGAGATATATCGGAGCCAGAGCCCCAAAGCCGGTAAGCCGGAGAGCCGGAGGCGGAGCCAGGAGGCACGGAGCCGCGCAAGGCTCGGGCAGCCGATCTGCCAGCACCAAAAGTGACTCCGTATCAAAAACGATCTCCATCCACAGCGCCAATCGTTCTTTTTTTCCACCTCAATCATTCTCCGCCGGGAATCCATTCTTTTCGTCATCCAAATTCGGCCTTCTGATGATTCAATTTAAGTTTGTTAGGTGTGGGTGCCAGCATCCCCCTAATAGGGTGCTGGCCACGTAACCTCGTCTCGACGACGACGTACACACCCTATATGGTGTTAAATGCGAGGGAGATACCATGTAGCAAACTCTAGTTCTGTTGAGCGAAGAATGGAGGTTGCGTGTTGGTGCGGCTGCCGTGACGTTAGCGGTGATCTGGTGATGTCTGCGTGAGCGTCGGTACAGCTTGTGCGATCATACGGTATAAATATTTATTTTTGATAATTTATTATTTTACTTTTGTTTACATTATGTAATTTCTTTATCAACTTTGCTGATTTATTTATATATTTACTTAATTATCCTTATATTTTATAATAAATATTTATTCAAGTTTATTTATTCATTTACTTTGATGTATATATTATATTTTATTTCACTATATTTATTTATATATTATTATTCAATTTATTAACGACATTTCTTTAATTTATTTATTAAGATACGAATCTATCGGTAATTCTATTATTATTATTTATTGTTTCGAAAAAAAACTTTCGTTTTTTTTTTTCGTCGATGCGAAGGGTTAGTGCGACCCCTTCTGACCGTGTAATATTTATTCAAAATATTCTCCCCACGGATATCCAATTATTTTCTTGACAGCACCAAAGTAGTGCTGTACTACCTTCATATTAGTAGTAATATATATAAGTATATATAGTATAATTTAAAATAATATATAATATATATATATATATTATATATATATATAGTATATATATAGTCAGTATACTCAATGATGGCCGGCTCACTGCTCGCTGTTCGTTAGCATGTTGAGGCAACCGACCACTTTTGAACAGACGACAACACCTTTGTTTCCTTATATCACCGATAATTGTTTTTTATTACTTGTTCAGAAAATTTTTACATTTTACTCATATATTATATATATATATATAGTTATAGTATTATAGATATAGTATGGATATATATATAATATATATATATATTATAGATATACATTATTATATATATATATATATTATAACGGTCACATAAAGCACGACTATCCCGTGCTTAGTGAATAATGGCAAATATAAAGATACCTATGTATTACCCAATGCCGATTGCGTTTGACTAGGCAGGGATGTATTTTTAACTTCCTCTGTTTATCTAAAACGTCGTTGCAAGGTATGTTTCAACTCACGTTTAGATAAAGAAGACGAATATAAAAAGAAATTCGTCTTTTCCAGTAAAAGCGAAATGAGTAGTGAATTATAGAAAACCGATTTAAGTTTGCGAAGTGCTTTTGATAATTAGTTGGATTTGAGTTAAGCGTCATGCAATGCAATCTAAGTGGCTAAATAAGTGGTAAATAAATGTAGTTGAAATATGTAGCTATTAAGAAGCACATTAAATCAGCGATATAAGTAGCTTTATAAGTGGCAAATAAATGCAGTGGAGTAAGTAGCTATTTAAGTAGCATAATATAGCAGTAATGGAAGTATCTTAACATGAGGCGAATTGATGTAGTTAAGCTAATAACAATTTAAGTGGCAAATGTTTTGAAAAAGTAGCCATTTATGTTGCAAATCAAAGTATCAACGCAAGTAGTAAAAGTGTGGAAAAAATTAATTGAAAAACAAGCTATGCAAGTAGCTAAAAGCCGCTAAATAAGTAATGTAAAAATGAATTGAAAAAAAGCAGCAACTTAAATAGTTAAAAGTAGCTAAATAAGTAGAGAAAAAATGTATTTAAAAAACTATCCATTTATGCAGCAACTCAAGTAGTTAATATGTAGAAAATAACTGTAGTGAAAATATGTTAATTTAAGTAGCTAAATAAGTAGCAATAAATGTAGCGAAACAAGTAGCGATTTAAGTGCCAATTTGCTCAATTAAACTATAAAAGATAAATTCTTTAAAAAAAATTAATTTTAAATTTTTATTATTATATATTAATAAAAAAAATTTAGTAAAAAGAAAACTTTTTTTTTTAATTATTATTATTATTATTATTATTATTATTATTATTAATATTATTATTATTA
>JABUQX010111590.1:0-25336 GCA_015478945.1 Trachelipus rathkii | reverse complement strand
TTCCCTAGATCGCCATGTTGTATTATTTCTATCGTTATTACCATACTCCATTTGACCTTCCCGCACAAGACCCGGGTAATTTGTTAAATCAAATGGTGGTTCGACATTTCGCGTGGTATAACCCGATCGATAACGGGTATTATAATTGAAAAACTCAGAAGGTGGATCGACCATATTTCTTGTCCTATAATCTGGTCGGTATTGTTCGTCCTGATGGAAAGAATCTCTGTGGGTATCTATGATGTTTCTTGCTATATACCCTTGTTTAGATGGAACATCAGTCCTAAAAATTGTTTCTTTCCGGAGACGCAATTCTGGTCATCACAAAATCCGGAACTAAAGAAGGTTTATTCTCACCAGCAGCCATGAATCCTTTTCTGTGTCCATAATTTGGGACTTCTGTGGATCCGGCTCTTGGGTTCCTTAAACTATTTTCTATTAGTTTCTCATCTTTTTTCATCCAGCCCAATAAATTCAATAATACTGGCTCAGACATTAATTGATCAGGGACTGACAACCCGTCCCTTCCTTTTTCTTCAGTATGCACATCGTCTCGAATGACGAGGTCTGTAGTTCTCTTTCTTGTTCCTGTTTCTTGTTCTCTTCCTTGTTGTATAAATCCAGTCTTCTGTATATCATTTTGTAATTCCAGGTCCAAGTTATCCTGGTCAATTTGTTCGGACATGTTTTTCTCTGGTTGTTCAGCCATTTTTAACATTCGATGATTCTTCTTATTGTATTTATCTTCAATCAATCAACTCAAATCAATAACGTTGATGATGTGTGAGCAAGGTCACAACCAAGTCGGGCGACTGACGGAACAGGAAAACTGAGTCCCTGTTCGGGCACCACTTTAATTAGTGTATGTTACGGTGAGTACCAAAGTGCTCACCAAATTTCGACAACTAATGACTTGGGTACAATAATTAAAGAAAATGTTAAAACAGATACCTTGCCCCAATCTGTAGACGTCTAAGTTCCCTCGTGAATTGGTGTCGTCTTCTCAATTTCTTGGATGATGATATCTGCTTCGATGAGAGAATTAAGCTTCGCCTCCCGGCGGGTATTTGCACTGGGACTCAGCTCTACTCCGACAGCGACTCCTTCTTGATCACGATTCAGCTCACTTGCACCTCTAGATTCTTCCACTATTTCATATAACTCTCCTAGACAATGTTGAATAACACTTTAGAAGTGTGGGTAATAAAAGAGAGGTGACTTCATCAACTTATTTAATACACATTATAATAATGTAGAATATTTTGATCTCGATTGTCTGATCAATACCTTGTTCAGATGGATAGCCCTGCGATGATTCTTTAAACAATTTATGACTGGGTTTGTATATTTATCTTTGAAGAATTAGATCTAGACCCGTGTAACTGTGTTGTATTAGGTACTAGGTGCTCAAATGAATCTAATGTGACAACTTAAATTACAAAATCTTGATTTTCAGTTATATCTGATTTTCTCAGTATCCGGAATCTTCGGTTTTCGATCGGTAGATGGTGGTTCTTCAATGTGACTTCTCGATGTAGAATACAAAGATCCTTTCCAATCCAGAACTCAAAATATGAAGGTTAATTGGACACGCAATATGTATCGGCAAGTGGACCCAAGATAGAAACGTCAATTGAGTCCGCACTATGAAATTCCAGTGGACCCAAGATATAAAGTTCAAGTGGTCCCGGGATATGGAGCCCTGTATTAATACATACATTAGTTTCTTGGTCAATTATCAATTCATCGTTATCTTTATTTTATTTTCCAGCTACTCACCCTTCCTGTTCATAGGATGACTGCGAGGGGCGTCTTGTATACACGGATCTAATGGGTTCCAAATAAGAGTTCTGCAGGATATGAAATGCTTATTATTTATCTTTTTCTTTACTTTTACCATTATCTTTATATAGACTATTCACTATTGATTACCCACCTAGATTGGTATGATGAATATCTTCGCTTCTTCTATTTTGAATAGACTGAATAGAGATGTAATCTGAATCTGTAGCTCTTCTGATTATTGTGGTTGTAGTTGATCTTCTTTTTACTTTTGTTTATTTTTTATTATGTCTCAACAGTTTACATGTGAGTATTATTAAATAAAACTTATTACAAGTAAGATCTACACTTTAAATATCAATTTATTAATTTATAATTTATCTCATTCAGCATTTACTGAAAATAATATTAGCATTAGTATAATGTTGATTTCACAAAAGTTGTATATAATGAATCAATATAATATATCCTTGTTTCTTCGTGCTCGCCTCCCACTGGACAACAGCGAATGACCAGCAGAATTTGTCTTTCATGCTCACCTTTACATATATATATATATATATATATATATATATATATATATATATATATATATATATATATATATATATATATATATATATATATATATATATATATATATATATTGTGGAGACCAAGTGTCGAGGACATGAATAATTATGGTCACTTGACCTCCAGAAGAAAAATTAATAAGTATTATCAAAGTATTATGAAATATTAAGAAATTAAGAGAAAATGAAAAAGAATATTCAGTATCTACCTGAAGGAGATATCATTAAGACCTCTTTGCGTTTATCCAAAGTCGAAAGCCTATGGAGAGCCGATCAAGCTTCCTTGATAACAGCAGGATAAAGGAAGGACCACAAGCTTGCTCTGAATGCTTCTTGGGTTGTGTCCGTGAAGATCACTTATAACAATAGATTTAAGGATAAGATAGGAGAATGAAAAAGAAGTAAAAGATAGGTTTATTTACACATGCATACTATCAAAAGTAGTAGAGTTATAGTTAGTTGCATTCATCAGGTATCTGGGATGACTAGGGGGATAGCTTGAGCTTTTATGTGAGGATGTTCCTGATACAATAATGTATCGACTTGGGAAACGAGCACAAATCAACAGAGTAATTTTATTACGGGGGTAGTAAGCCCACTTTATAGTTTCTTATATGTGAGGGTGTTCCTGATACAATAATGTATCGACTTGGGAAACGATCACAAATCAACAGGGTAATTTATTATAAATAATGGTCACAAGGGACCTAGCAAATTGAGAATACAGTATAACTGCTTAAGACCAAAATAAAACGTCTTGATCTAAACAAAAACTCTGGAGAGTTGATTCAAGGTTCAAAAACAAAGACTGAAAATTAAGATGTAGCTGGCGGTTATTATCGCCCAAAATATAGAAGTCGATGGCGTTTATTATCGCCCAAAAATAATACTGAAAAATAAGACCCTGTAAAGATTACAGGAATTAGATTTGTGATTTAAATGAATTTTAAGATATTTGAATATTTGACCATTAATTAAAATAAGCTATTTAAATATTAAAATAAGAGAGAGATCTTACCCTAACGATAAGAACGTCTGTGAGGGGTCTTGATTAAATGAATCGGGAATTTGGTTTTGTGAAAATCAACAGGGGAACTTGAGAATAGGCTGTAATCATAATTGATTGAGTTAAGTAAACTACCATTTTAATGTTATAACTCCCATTTCATACATGCTAAAACCCACAATCAAGAATGCGAAAGTAGATGAACCACTAACCTGTGTTAATCTAATCCCAATGTATATGGAAAGGTAATTGGATCCGATATTCTTAATTACGTCAGTGTTTTACTGAATCAAACATCATACTTTTAGCAAGTTTGCTTCCTTCAAATTTTTATAGCAAACTTGTCATTAAATTGGGAATTAAATATTTAATCATGAAACATGTCATGGAAATGACTACTGTAAGATAGAAATATTGTTTTAGTAATCTGTATATAAACCAAGAGTAAAGAATACACAAACAAAAAATAATGTATTCATACAGCAGTTTAACATTAAGAAAGAATGTACTATCTTATTCAATATATTAGAATAAGAATTCCATTCTAGGTTTTGGTCACATTGTGAAACTAATATAAATAAATAAATTTCACCTGGACTCCACAATCACCCTTACACTCTTCCCCACTAAGCCTAAAACCCCACCTTACTTTCGAAGGCATAATAAATGACAGAGCATGAACTTAGTTTTTTGAGGTAGAGATAGAGGATGATTTGGTATATTGGGAGTCAGGTGTCTAAATTTATTAAACACCACTAAGACCTTTAGAAGAATATTAGTATGTAGGTTCTACTATTAGTAAGTTATACCTTACAAACCATACAAATTAATTGGAAATAGGATAGGAAAGGTAAAGTAAAGAAAAAGAGTAGATATACAGCGATCCTTCTTGGAAGATGGGATGGAAAATACAAAAAAATATATTAGTAATTTGGGCATTGATAAGAAATAGATTTATTAAAATTATTTTTCGTCGAAGTATTATCTTTTATATAATAAGTTTATAATTTTACATAACATTAATTTACAATAGAAAAATTTTATGGTCTATTTTAACCATATGATTTGGTAAGGCTGTTATAATTATCGCGATCCCCATATCAGTAAATTGTGACGTGTATCAAAAAAATGTACTTAAGTACCAAGTACAAGTACTTGTACTTTGAACCCAAGCCTGATATATATATATATATATATAGAAAGTGAAAAAAAATACATATATATATATATATATATATATATATATATATATATATATATATATATATATATATATATATATATATATATATATATATATATATATATTTAAAAACTCACCAGTTCCAATCACCATGTTTGCTGCATTGTCTGTCACAATGATATGGACTTTATGTGCGCATGAAGGTTCCATTCTTCAAAGGAGTCATTCAGAATTTTAGCAGTGTTAAATCCTGTATGCGAGGATGGAAAATGGCTGCATTCAAGAACATAGGTTCTTGCTTCCATTGTTTCTGGTTTAAGAAACTTTCATTATTGACATTACTTGTCCATATATCAGTTGTGAAGGACACAGTGTTTGCTAGTTCAATATCTGATTTCACGTCAGGTTTAATTTTTTTGTATAAGGCTGGGAGAGCTTTCTCAGAAAAGTATTTACGACTCAAATGGATATTTCGGAGCCAACATCTTAATGAGAGCACTAAAGCCTTCACATTCCACAACAGCAAATGGCTAGGCATCTAGCTCCATCATTTCAACTGAAAATATTGAGAAAAAAATATTTAAAAATATAAACTTATAAAGACTAACATTATTTTAATTCGATAGATGTTACTTTAAAATTTAAGTAAATGATAAATTGATAATCAAATTTAAAGTAAATTTTATAACTTATTATTTTTAATTTATTAGGTTTAACTGAAATAATTGCATCAAAATGCATATACTAATTACTCATTACATACCTATTTTCCTAGTAATTTGTTGAGATCTATTGTCTTCAAAATTCCACATTTTGGATTTTTCTAATGTCTCTTCTAACCTGGGTTGCTCATTTAGGGCAGAAACTGCTGGTAATGCAATTGCAATAGCATCTTTTGCTGTCTCCGATTTATATTCTTCTGGGTGTTTTTGTTTAAAATGATTTCATAGTGGTTTGGTAGAATGTCTTAGGATTTTTGCCTCTTGTTATAAGGCGTGACAACAATCTCTTGTCACATAAGGTACATTCAGCTTTATTACTAGTACCTGCTTCAGATCCAATATAAATTTTGAAATATTTCCAAATGGGTGACTTATTAGACATTTTAAATTATAAATAATATGATTAATATTTAATATCCTGAAAAATAAATTAACTATTAAAAATTTAGAGTACTTTTTAATTTTTATTTGAAATTCTCAACTATCCAGCCAGATAGTGAAAAAGTGGCTGGATAACCGGTACATCCCTAATATATATACCGGGTATTTATATATATATATATATATATATATATATATATATATATATATATATATATATATATATATATATATATATATATATATATATATATATATATAATCCTGCTAGTAAATATAAATATATATTATATATATATATATATATATATATATATATATATATATATATATATATATATGTAGCGGGGAGTAAAATAATTCACTACCCCGACTGCATACATATGTTGAGACAATCACCTTAGAATTTGATAACTAGGAGTTCCTCGAAAATTCGAAAATGTATGAAATTCTATCTAAAACACGCAATTTCTAAATATCTCTACCTGTTATTGACAATCTCCAATGAACAAGCGAGTGAATTCGTCTGAGAGCCGCTGAAGATATGAATGTCTTCGTATTTGAATAAATTTCTAAATCCACATTCGGGGTTACAAGTCACAGAACTTCACTCTGTGTTCAGGTTGAGCTTATCTAAGATTATTAATGTGTAGGGAATAGTGATATTGTAGTATTTTCGCAATGTCACTAAGTGAGGTTTTATGAGAAGGGTTGAAATAAGAAACGGAAAAACTTTACTTTTATTACGTTGGAATAAAGTAATGGAATAAATTGAATGAATAAATATGAGGATAAATGTCTAGGATAAGACACGGAGTAACAGAGAATACTGTTGAATAACTAATAATAAGAGAATAAATGTCTAGGATAAGACACGTAATGACCGCGAATGAAAACCGAGAACGAAAATAAATTGTACAAAATAAGGAACTGACTAGCTAAGTATATAAAAGAACAATTAGCCAGACAGAAAATTACAAATCAGAATTAAATTACTTAAATGGTTACAAATTTTATAATAAGCATATACTTATTATGAAGTAGTTTCTTTTTATGACATGGAGTAGAACATAACTCGTGAAAGATGGGAACAAGATTAGAGTCAAAATTAAGGATGAGATTCAGCTATAATAGCTAATCGAAGGTAAGATTTAAAAATCAAAAGTGGAATAATTCTCAAAGATGGTATAATCTATCAATAGAATGAACTCGAGTAAAAGAACCCAAGATACGAATGGTCCCGAAATATGAACTGAATAGGTCCCAAGGTTAGAAATTGACCCCAAGATATGAATTAGTCCAGAAATAAAAACTGGTCCCAAAGTATGAACCTAAAATGAAAATAAGACAAATGTTACTTTCTTTACTATATTGTTATGATTTCTTATTTTCCATTTTAGTATTGTAATAAAGTATACGCTTTTACTTATATATTACTTTCCCCTTGCACGAAAGGGGTTTGATTTTTCCAGAAGATCGAAGATGTGGTTATGTTATGAATTGAGCAGACTGTAAAATATACGGATGAACCATTATATTATTTTAACTTTCATTAGAACGTATGCATAAATAATCATCTCTATTTTTATAAGGAATGCAAGAGAAAACCGAATTTGCACTAACCTTCAAGAAATCCGTGAAAAGACTTTATAAAAAAAACACTGAACTCAGTGTAAAACCTGCCTATTTGACTTTTAAGGTTTATGATTAAGCAAAGCTAAGATTTACTGAAAAACAGATACTCATGTAATTAAAATGTTAAGAGACTAAGAGTGGCACATATTAAATAAATATTAAATAATACAAGTTTCTTGTATTTTTCGTGCTCAATAGATTGGACATCATTAGCAAAAGTTGTGAATTGAGTTTTAAGGCCATTTCCTACCAGAGTGAATGCAGGCACCCCTACATTCCCCCCTGCTAAGATTAAGCCCCCCCTTTTTTAACGTTTAACTTTAAACGAAGAAGAAGTAGGGAGTTCAAATGATTGGAGTGTAGGAAATTAATTAAAATTACTCAATTAACATGAATTAAAAATGTAACAAAAAGAACTTTCTTTTACATTCGTAAAGACCTAGAAGAATACGAAATACAAATTGAACCGATGAATAAGATATATTAAACGAAAAACTTATGACAACGAAGAACTTATGAATTAAAACATATTTGGATCATCTAAGTAGGAGAGATTTTCAAAGGTATCCTCTTCGTCTCGAATGATTTGAAACCATTGTTGAATTAGAGCTTCTCTCTGTTGAACGCTTTGCTCACGCCACCTAAGTTGTCTCATAGTCCAACGTACACCAGTACGTTGTGTTGACATTGACTGAGGAGTAAGATGAGGGTTATACATAGTATACGAGGATTGTGATGGAAACACTTGTGATTGAGACAAATTACCAGTAGAAGTGGAAGGCATACTGTGGCTAGTATAGGTGGAGGAATTAAAAGGAACAGAATAAGGATGATAACGCGGCGTTCGCGACGATTGACCAGGATAGGTATTTTGACCATACCCCGATGATAACCTTCTCCCAAGGGAGAACCCGGCGGATGAATTATTGTTGCCTGAAGTATTAACAGGGGCAGTAAATTGTTCAGTACGGCGAGCACCGGAGGGAGGACGAACAACAGACTGTATTATGCGCTCCCTCAGATCTTCGCTACTGAGAGATACTACAGGCCTAAGAACTCTTCCAGTATTTCTTCTGGAAGATGAAACATTTGATCTTACAATCTTATGACTAAATTCTTTATACAATCCCATAAAGGCTTCTAAAAACATCCTATTAGGATGTTGACCATCTGGTAAAAGTGGAGAGTTCATAACCACTGTGGATTTTTCCAAATATTGAATATGTGGATACATTTCGGTGCTTTGTGCTCAATGATTTTGTTGATGAAGGAAATCCAGGACATCATTTCCAATGAGAACCTTTTTATTTGACCATGGATGCGTTGAAGTAGTCAAGGACATAAACTTCTCATTTGCAAAGATTGCGTGTTCACGCATTGCTTCAGGTAATAAGGCAGGATAATTTTGAAGCGAGTGTTCATCTGAAGAACCCCATTCCTTGACAATACGTTTCATATTGAATGAGTATAATTCCTGTATCGGAGGTATAAACAAATACACTTTGACTCTAGGGTTTTTTGCTTTAGCAAAGTTACTTATTTCTTCCATGACTGTAGCAACATTTGCTATGGAAAAATCTGGAACAGATTCGAAAACAGAGACTTCTCGATTATGAACGTTTTTGATGAGAGTACGACTCCAGGCATCAGTAGTTAATGCCCATATAATAACATCATTTATATCAGGGGACATATGCTTTTCTACTCCGGTAACACAAGCTGAAAGATGTCTCCCGGCTACAAAATCAACTTTTACCTGGACTCCATGATATCGTTGAAGATAGGTTTTTTCATTGCGAAATAGAATTGCTGCGGATGCACCCACAACAAGTAATTGTGACAAAGACATGATGAGAACCACAGTGATTACTGGATAAGAACACTTTAGAATGAAGATGATAGATTGAGATATAGATTATAATAGGATAGCATAGGTAAAGCGGGGATGGGTTAGTAAAGTAATAAGAAGGAAAAAACATGAGATTAATACCTTGCAATGATGAGATTTTGAATAAACAATAAGTAAATGACACATAATATAAGTACATAAAATACAAAAAATATAAATAATAAATTTAATAATAATAATAAATGTGATTATAATTATAATAGGCTGATTATAATTATAATAAGCTGTGATTTTTATAGGCTGTAATTATAACATGCTGTAATTTTAATAAGCTGTAATTTTAATAAGCTGTAATTATATTAGGCTGTAAGTATAAATTTCTATACCTTAAGAAATTGTACAATACAATACAACTTCTCTTTGAATTCATAACTTTAAGAATTCATGATTGGATTGTTTTATCTTTTAAACAATCAGATACCTTTTTACATTTAAGTTATAATGCTTATACCCGAAGTTGAAAAATTAATTTTCAATTTAATTTGGAAATATTTTTCCTTTTAATTTATATTTTATTTATCATAAAGTATGGTATGTTGTTTTTGCAAAGTAATTTGTGTAAATTGTATGGCAGTAAAGCAGTAAATATTTTAAATCAATGATGATTGAAAATATTAGAATTATTTTAAAAAATCGCGAAAAGTCAATCGATCGATCGTGATTACGAAGAATTAATGAATAAATTTTTTCATTAAATAACCGAAAACCTAAAAAGGACGAAAAGTGATTCAATCACGCTCGAAATCGTTCCGTTGCAGTGAACTAAGAATTAACTAAGAACTATTAAAAACTAAAATGAAGTTACACGCTGTAATTTATCACCAACCCACCGGACTAAACATCAATCGGTCATGTCCGTTAATAAGGAATTTTCTTTTAACGCGATAGCCCCCAAAATTACCGGATACGGCATCACTTCTGCCGGAATTATTAACAAGATAACTGGCTGAGTATAATAGTCAGTATTCTGGAAAAATATAGGAATTCTCACATAAGAAGTTATGGGAACACCAAGGTCACGGACCCACCTACTTATGGTTTGGATCTTAATGTCAGAAGCTAGAAACGTGCGTACATGTTCCAATTGATTCTTTAAAACAGTATCGCTAATGAGACCAACTCCAGCGCTACTGTCAATCATGCAATTAATGAAACAGGATTTGTTTCGGGACAAAGCAACAGGGGTCACCAAAGGGTCAGTGGTAGAAACTTTGGCTTTAATATTTTTACTAGGAGAAACGTGAGGAGACACGTGAGACTGCGTCAAAATGGAAACCGTAGCTAAAGTAACGTCAGTAATTTTAGTATCGTCTATGGCAGTGGCATTATCAGTGGTTTGTGGGTCAGGGTCAGGAGGTAAAACTGTGAAGGAACAGATTACTGGAATCAACTCCTCAGAATTATTTGATTCTGGGGTGAATAAAGGTTTGTCATCCAGTTGTGATGTCTGAGGTTGTGATACGTAAGGTACATCAGTAACGTGTGGGAGGATGCGTATCAATCTTTTTTACTACTTCCTTTATAAGTTCGCGAATGGAACGTTCCGTCGAAGGTTTGGGAGGTGTGGTCTCTTGTCTTGGAGGCGTTCTTTGGGGACATTTAATTCCCGAGTGAGTTCCTTTACAAAAGGGACAAGGACGTTTTCTAGGACTAGGACTGGGAGAAGACAAAGAAAGAGGAGTCCTCCGCACTGGACATTCGGCTTTTATATATCCTTTCTGCTTGCAATAACTGCAAAGACCGAAGTACTTATAACATTCTCGCATCTGATGGCCTTGAATACCACAATAGTCACACCACACAAGATCTGTAGGTGTGCGAGAAGTACTATGAGAATGATCGATAGTGCGAGAAGAAGTTTTGGAAGTTTCAGAGGAATGTGGGCTAAATTGGTTATCTCTATAATAACGAGAACCAGTGGTTTCCTTAGGAGGACTACGAGATTGAGAATGACGAGGTGAAGGTCGGAAACTACGAGATTGAGATATCTTCCAAGAATCTTCTCTTTGCTGAAGAATTTCCACCATTTTTGTGGTGTTTTTAAGAAGTTGGGTTAAGAGATTAATATTTTCTCTTAACATGGCTAACTGTAGGGTTATGTGATCGTCTGGGAAGTCAGGTCTGTCAAACGGTCGTTGAGTCTGAGATCGAAAATATGGTCTATTTTGAGACTGATAAAAGTCATCGCGAGGGTAATTACGTGAATACTCACGAGAGTAATTATGGGAATAATTATGAGGAAAATCATAGTAATTCGCGCACGCTCGCTTAGGATTCGGAGAATACGTATTTGTTTGATCACGCGAATAGTTATCTTTATTATATGCATTAGGAATTTGAGAATGAAAATTCTTAGAAGGGGAATTACGTAATTAGAATTCACGTGCATAATAATCTTTCTCAAACCTATATGAAGGATAATTGTCAGAATACAATTTCGTATTATGAATAAGTTGAGAAGGTAACGGGGAAAACCCAGGAGGAACTGAACCGGAAAGCAGAGGATTATTAAACAGAGAAGGATGGTGATTTTCATTCCTTCCATGTTCTCTATATTGGGACTGAGATTGGAATAAATCCTTTTCCTGGATTAAGTCTTTCAACATTATGAAAAGACAAGGAAGACCGAGAATCGCTATGAATATAGTGTGAATAAAGTCACAAGATGTGAATTAAGCGCAACCCGACGCAAGAACAAAGTCCCTGTTCGGGCGCCAATTCAATACTTATTTTTAGTATGTAGCGGGGAGTAAAATAATTCACTACCCCGACTGCATACATAGGTTGAGACCGAAATTACTTAGAATTTGATAACTAGGAGTTTCTGGTAAATGTATGAAATTCTATCTAAAACACGCAATTTTCTAAATATCTCTACCTGTTATTGACAATCTCCAATGAACAAACGAGTGAATTCGTCTGAGAGCTGCTGAAGATATGAATGTCTTCGTATTTGAATAAATTTCTAAACCCACGTCCGGGGTTACAAGTCGCAGAACTTCACTCTGTGTTCAGGTTGAGCTTATCTAAGATTATTAATGTGTAGGGAATAGTGATATTGTAGTATTTTCGCAATGTCACTTAGTGAGGTTTTATGAGAAGGGTTGAAATAAGAAACGGAAAACTTTACTTATATTACGTTGGAATAAAGTAATGGAATAAATTGAATGAATAAATATGAGGATAAATGTCTAGGATAAGACACGGAGTAACAGAGAATACTGTTGAATAACTAATAATAAGAGAATAAATGTCTAGGATAAGACACGTAACGACCGCGAATGAAAACCGAGAACGAAAATAAATTGTACAAAATAAGGAACTGACTAGCTAAGTAAATAAAAGAACAATTAGCCAGACAGAAAATTACAAATCAGAATTAAATTACTTAAATGGTTACAAATTTTACAATAAGCATATACTTATCTAGGCAATATTATGAAGTAGTTTCTTTTTATGACATGGAGTAGAACATAACTCGTGAAAGATGGGAACAAGATTAGAGTCAAAATTAAGGATGAGATTCAGCTATAATAGCTAATCGAAGGTAAGATTTAAAAATCAAAAGTGGAATAATTCTCAAAGATGGTATAATCTATCAATAGAATGAACTCGAGTAAAAGAACCCAAGATACGAATGGTCCCGAAATATGAACTGAATAGGTCCCAAGGTTAGAAATTGACCCCAAGATATGAATTAGTCCAGAAATAAAAACTGGTCCCAAAGTATGAACCTAAAATGAAAATAAGACAAATGTTACTTTCTTTACTATATTGTTATGATTTCTTATTTTCCATTTTAGTATTGTAATAAAGTATACGCTTTTACTTATATATTACTTACCCCTTGCACGAAAGGGGTTTGATTTTTCCAGAAGATCGAAGATGTGGTTATGTTATGAATTGAGCAGACTGTAAAATATACGGATGAACCATTATATTATTTTAACTTTCATTAGAACGTATGCATAAATAATCATCTCTATTTTTATAAGGAATGCAAGAGAAAACCGAATTTGCACTAACCTTCAAGAAATCCGTGAAAAGACTTTATAAAAAAACACTGAACTCTGTGTAAAACCTGCCTAATTGACTTTTAAGGTTTATGATTAAGCAAAGCTAAGATTTACTGAAAAACAGATACTCATGTAATTAAAATGTTAAGAGACTAAGAGTGGCACATATTAAATAAATATTAAATAATACAAGTTTCTTGTATTTTTCGTGCTCAATAGATTGGACATCATTAGCAAAAGTTGTGAATTGAGTTTTAAGGCCATTTCCTACCAGAGTGAATGCAGGCACCCCTACATTCCCCCCTGCTAAGATTAAGCCCCCCCTTTTTTAACGTTTAACTTTAAAGAAATAGGGAGTTCAAATGATTGGAGTGTAGGAATTAATTAAAATTACTCAATTAACATGAATTAAAATGTAACAAAAAGAACTTTCTTTTACATTCGTAAAGACCTAGAAGAATACGAAATACAAATTGAACCGATGAATAAGATATATTAAACGAAAAACTTATGACAACGAAGAACTTATGAATTAAAACATATTTGGATCATCTAAGTAGGAGAGATTTTCAAAGGTATCCTCTTCGTCTCGAATGATTTGAAACCATTGTTGAATTAGAGCTTCTCTCTGTTAAACGCTTTGCTCACGCCACCTAAGTTGTCTCATAGTCCAACGTACACCAGTACGTTGTGTTGACATTGACTGAGGAGTAAGATGAGGGTTATACATAGTATACGAGGATTGTGATGGAAACACTTGTGATTGAGACAAATTACCACTAGAAGTGGAAGGCATACTGTGGCTAGTATAGGCGGAGGAATTAAAAGGAACAGAATAAGGATGATAACGCGGCGTTCGCGACGATTGACCAGGATAGGTATTTTGACCATACCCCGATGATAACCTTCTCCCAAGGGAGAACCCGGCGGATGAATTATTGTTGCCTGAAGTATTAACAGGGGCAGTAAATTGTTCAGTACGGCGAGCACCGGAGGGAGGGCGAACAACAGACTGTATTATGCGCTCCCTCAGATCTTCGCTACTGAGAGATACTACAGGCCTAAGAACTCTTCCAGTATTTCTTCTGGAAGATGAAACATTTGATCTTACAATCTTATGACTAAATTCTTTATACAATCCCATAAAGGCTTCTAAAAACATCCTATTAGGATGTTGACCATCTGGTAAAAGTGGAGAGTTCATAACCACTGTGGATTTTTCCAAATATTGAATATGTGGATACATTTCTTTACTTTGTGCTCAATGATTTTGTTGATGATGGAAATCCAGGACATCATTTCCAATGAGAACCTTTTTATTTGACCATGGATGCGTTGAAGTAGTCAAGGACATAAACTTCTCATTTGCAAAGATTGCGTGTTCACGCATTGCTTCAGGTAATAAGGCAGGATAATTTTGAAGCGAGTGTTCATCTGAAGAACCCCATTCCTTGACAATACGCTTCATATTGAATGAGTATAATTCCTGTATCGGAGGTATAAACAAATACACTTTGACTCTAGGGTTTTTTGCTTTAGCAAAGTTACTTATTTCTTCCATGACTGTAGCAACATTTGCTATGGAAAAATCTGGAACAGATTCGAAAACAGAGACTTCTCGATTATGAACGTTTTTGATGAGAGTACGACTCCAGGCATCAGTAGTTAATGCCCATATAATAACATCATTTATATCAGGGGACATATGCTTTTCTACTCCGGTAACACAAGCTGAAAGATGTCTCCCGGCTACAAAATCAACTTTTACCTGGACTCCATGATATCGTTGAAGATAGGTTTTTTCATTGCGAAATAGAATTGCTGCGGATGCACCCACAACAAGTAATTGTGACAAAGACATGATGAGAACCACAGTGATTACTGGATAAGAACACTTTAGAATGAAGATGATAGATTGAGATATAGATTATAATAGGATAGCATAGGTAAAGCGGGGATGGGTTAGTAAAGTAATAAGAAGGAAAAAACATGAGATTAATACCTTGCAATGATGAGATTTTGAATAAACAATAAGTAAATGACACATAATATAAGTACATAAAATACAAAAAGTATAAATAATAAATTTAATAATAATAATAAATGTGATTATAATTATAATAGGCTGATTATAATTATAATAAGCTGTGATTTTTATAGGCTGTAATTATAACATGCTGTAATTTTAATAAGCTGTAATTTTAATAAGCTGTAATTATATTAGGCTGTAAGTATAAATTTCTATACCTTAAGAAATTGTACAATACAATACAACTTCTCTTTGAATTCATAACTTTAAGAATTCATGATTGGATTGTTTTATCTTTTAAACAATCAGATACCTTTTTACATTTAAGTTATAATGCTTATACCCGAAGTTGAAAAATTAATTTTCAATTTAATTTGGAAATATTTTTCCTTTTAATTTATATTTTATTTATCATAAAGTATGGTATGTTGTTTTTGCAAAGTAATTTGTGTAAATTGTATGGCAGTAAAGCAGTAAATATTTTAAATCAATGATGATTGAAAATATTATAATTATTTTAAAAAATCGCGAAAAGTCAATCGATCGATCGTGATTACGAAGAATTAATGAATAAATTTTTTCATTAAATAACCGAAAACCTAAAAAGGACGAAAAGTGATTCAATCGCGCTCGAAATCGTTCCGTTGCGGTGAACTAAGAATTAACTAAGAACTATTAAAAACTAAAATGAAGTTACACGCTGTAATTTATCACCAACCCACCGGACTAAACATCAATCGGTCATGTCCGTTAATAAGGAATTTTCTTTTAACGCGATAGCCCCCAAAATTACCGGATACGGCATCACTTCTGCCGGAATTATTAACAAGATAACTGGCTGAGTATAATAGTCAGTATTCTGGAAAAATATAGGAATTCTCACATAAGAAGTTATGGGAACACCAAGGTCACGGACCCACCTACTTATGGTTTGGATCTTAATGTCAGAAGCTAGAAACGTGCGTACATGTTCCAATTGATTCTTTAAAACAGTATCGCTAATGAGACCAACTCCAGCGCTACTGTCAATCATGCAATTAATGAAACAGGATTTGTTTCGGGACAAAGCAACAGGGGTCACCAAAGGGTCAGTGGTAGAAACTTTGGCTTTAATATTTTTACTAGGAGAAACGTGAGGAGACACGTGAGACTGCGTCAAAATGGAAACCGTAGCTAAAGTAACGTCAGTAATTTTAGTATCATCTATGGCAGTGGCATTATCAGTGGTTTGTGGGTCAGGGTCAGGAGGTAAAACTGTTAAGGAACAGATTACTGGAATCAACTCCTCAGAATTATTTGATTCTGGGGTGAATAAAGGTTTGTCATCCAGTTGTGATGTCTGAGGTTGTGATACGTAAGGTACATCAGTAACGTGAGTGGGAGGATGCGTATCAATCTTTTTTACTACTTCCTTTATAAGTTCGCGAATGGAACGTTCCGTCGAAGGTTTGGGAGGTGTGGTCTCTTGTCTTGGAGGCGTTCTTTGGGGACATTTAATTCCCGAGTGAGTTCCTTTACAAAAGGGACAAGGACGTTTTCTAGGACTAGGACTGGGAGAAGACAAAGAAAGAGGAGTCCTCCGCACTGGACATTCGGCTTTTATATGTCCTTTCTGCTTGCAATAACTGCAAAGACCGAAGTACTTATAACATTCTCGCATCTGATGGCCTTGAATACCACAATAGTCACACCACACAAGATCTGTAGGTGTGCGAGAAGTACTATGAGAATGATCGATAGTGCGAGAAGAAGTTTTGGAAGTTTCAGAGGAATGTGGGCAAAATTGGTTATCTCTATAATAACGAGAACCAGTGGTTTCCTTTGGAGGACTACGAGATTGAGAATGACGAGGTGAAGGTCGGAAACTACGAGATTGAGATATCTTCCAAGAATCTTCTCTTTGCTGAAGAATTTCCACCATTTTTGTGGTGTTTTTAAGAAGTTGGGTTAAGAGATTAATATTTTCTCTTAACATGGCTAACTGTAGGGTTATGTGATCGTCTGGGAAGTCAGGTCTGTCAAACGGTCGTTGAGTCTGAGATCGAAAATATGGTCTATTTTGAGACTGATAAAAGTCATCGCGAGGGTAATTACGTGAATACTCACGAGAGTAATTATGGGAATAATTATGAGGAAAATCATAGTAATTCGCGCGCGCTCGCTTAGGATTCGGAGAATACGTATTTGTTTGATCACGCGAATAGTTATCTTTATTATATGCATTAGGAATTTGAGAATGAAAATTCTTAGAAGGGGAATTACGTAATTAGAATTCACGTGCATAATAATCTTTCTCAAACCTATATGAAGGATAATTGTCAGAATACAATTTCGTATTATGAATAAGTTGAGAAGGTAACGGGGAAAACCCAGGAGGAACTGAACCGGAAAGCAGAGGATTATTAAACAGAGAAGGATGGTGATTTTCATTCCTTCCATGTTCTCTATATTGGGACTGAGATTGGAATAAATCCTTTTCCTGGATTAAGTCTTTCAACATTATGAAAAGTCAAGGAAAACCGAGAATCGCTATGAATATAGTGTGAATAAAGTCACAAGATGTGAATTAAGCGCAACCCGACGCAAGAACAAAGTCCCTGTTCGGGCGCCAATTCAATACTTATTTTTAGTATGTAGCGGGGAGTAAAATAATTCACTACCCCGACTGCATACATAGGTTGAGACCGAAATTACTTAGAATTTGATAACTAGGAGTTTCTGGTAAATGTATGAAATTCTATCTAAAACACGCAATTTTCTAAATATCTCTACCTGTTATTGACAATCTCCAATGAACAAACGAGTGAATTCGTCTGAGAGCTGCTGAAGATATGAATGTCTTCGTATTTGAATAAATTTCTAAACCCACGTCCGGGGTTACAAGTCGCAGAACTTCACTCTGTGTTCAGGTTGAGCTTATCTAAGATTATTAATGTGTAGGGAATAGTGATATTGTAGTATTTTCGCAATGTCACTTAGTGAGGTTTAATGAGAAGGGTTGAAATAAGAAACGGAAAAACTTTACTTTTATTACGTTGGAATAAAGTAATGGAATAAATTGAATGAATAAATATGAGGATAAATGTCTAGGATAAGACACGGAGTAACAGAGAATACTGTTGAATAACTAATAATAAGAGAATAAATGTCTAGGATAAGACACGTAACGACCGCGAATGAAAACCGAGAACGAAAATAAATTGTACAAAATAAGGAACTGACTAGCTAAGTATATAAAAGAACAATTAGCCAGACAGAAAATTACAAATCAGAATTAAATTACTTAAATGGTTACAAATTTTACAATAAGCATATACTTATCTAGGCAATATTATGAAGTAGTTTCTTTTTATGACATGGAGTAGAACATAACTCGTGAAAGATGGGAACAAGATTAGAGTCAAAATTAAGGATGAGATTCAGCTATAATAGCTAATCGAAGGTAAGATTTAAAAATCAAAAGTGGAATAATTCTCAAAGATGGTATAATCTATCAATAGAATGAACTCGAGTAAAAGAACCCAAGATACGAATGGTCCCGAAATATGAACTGAATAGGTCCCAAGGTTAGAAATTGACCCCAAGATATGAATTAGTCCAGAAATAAAAACTGGTCCCAAAGTATGAACCTAAAATGAAAATAAGACAAATGTTACTTTCTTTACTATATTGTTATGATTTCTTATTTTCCATTTTAGTATTGTAATAAAGTATACGCTTTTACTTATATATTACTTACCCCTTGCACGAAAGGGGTTTGATTTTTCCAGAAGATCGAAGATGTGGTTATGTTATGAATTGAGCAGACTGTAAAATATACGGATGAACCATTATATTATTTTAACTTTCATTAGAACGTATGCATAAATAATCATCTCTATTTTTATAAGGAATGCAAGAGAAAACCGAATTTGCACTAACCTTCAAGAAATCCGTGAAAAGACTTTATAAAAAAAACACTGAACTCAGTGTAAAACCTGACTATTTGACTTTTAAGGTTTATGATTAAGCAAAGCTAAGATTTACTGAAAAACAGATACTCATGTAATTAAAATGTTAAGAGACTAAGAGTGGCACATATTAAATAAATATTAAATAATACAAGTTTCTTGTATTTTTCGTGCTCAATAGATTGGACATCATTAGCAAAAGTTGTGAATTGAGTTTTAAGGCCATTTCCTACCAGAGTGAATGCAGGCACCCCTACATATATATATACTTAACTTTGTAGTCCCCCAAGTGCTCCTTTCCTATGAGAAACGGGCAATCTGTAGATATTGTAACACCACAGGAGGCTGAGGTCAGAGGTCCGTCCGTGGGAGAGTATCGAAGTTTCATAAAGAAGATTGGTAGTATGCGCATATAAACCCCTGTTCCAAGTCATTCCGAACCCTTTGCTAACCCCCCCCCCTTCTCGATTTATAATTTATTTTTGTAATTGAATTTTTTTTGCTATACCCGAAATAGAAGCCAGATTAAAAAAATTTTTTTTTTAGTGAAAAAGTCAAGAAGTTGAACTGTGAGCAGTGGCAAAATCGTTTAGTATACAACAAATCTATATAAATGAAAAAATGTTGTATCTTGCAGAATTCTGCTAACTGTAAAAATTTAATTCTAATCAAATAAATTAAAAATAAGAAGTTATAGCCACCAATTATCTTGCATTTTTTTTTTTTTTGTTTTCTTTTTGAAATAAAAAAAAAAAATTCGTGATAAATTTTTTATTATATGCATCCGATCATTACGAAATTTTCAAGCATGTATAATGGGAAGATAAACATGATGTATTTGGAATAAATTTTGCATACCAACGGTTTTGCCTCTTTATACATGGAAAACTTCGTAAAGTGTCAGAATTTTCTGAACAGACGTAATATGAGATATACAAAAAAAATCTATCTACAATATATACACCTTTACGTAAATGTTGAAGTTGCATAAAAAATTTTGAAGTTCTTATTCACATGGTTAATAAAAATGTGGATTGACACACAATCATTAAAAAAATTTTTTATGTCCAACTCAAAAAATGAGAAACCACAAAACTTTATTATGGTAAAAGATCACTTTCAACTTGGTCAGAAGCTTATATAATATAACAAAAAAAAATTTTTTTATATAATCATATATATATTAATATATATATATATATATATATATATTAGTATATAATATACTATACTATATATATAATATACTATACATATACTATACTGGAAGATACACATTTTTTTTGATAAAGTTTTTGTATTTGTTTTTAGACAAGTCGCTGTTCATGGGAAACATTTCAAAGTTTTTGAAAGCTTTCTCGTGATTAGACACAAATGAAAAAGATACAAAGAAATTATATATATTAAAATATGTGACACTTGTTGAAGATTAGGCAAGCTGTGAAGTTCCGATTTTAATGTGCTAATATTAAAAAAGCCCGATGCGCCGTGATGCTTAAAATTTTTTTATCAAAGACGCTTAATTTTTTTTTTGAACAACAAATTTTTCCAAATGATACTTTATACTGCCGTCATATAGTTCCAAATTATACATTTATTTACAAACAAGATCAATTTTTCTTTCCTTATCTTCTGCGACTTTTTAATAATTATTTTCACACCGGATGGAATGAATTTGATAACCTTAATTGAAAAGTTCTGTTTCTATGGAAGTAAGGCCAAATCTGACAGTCTGTCCTGACTCATTGTGCTTCGGAGGGATGTCTCTTTATACGATTTAGGCAAGAAAACTCCTTTCAACAGATGCGTTGTTGCTGGAATTTAAAATCAGATAAAAAGGTCTATAAATTATTGAACCCATCCTGTGAATCATTCTCTACGATGGGTTTTTAAATCAGTTTGAATGTCCTTGTTAAAGAGTATAAGCATTTGCTTGGCATAAATCACGTTAATCATTACGTAAAATGATCTGATCAAAAAAGATACCATATGTGGCATTAACGAATCTAAGGCTTCTTCAGAAGCTTCTTTTGGAAGTTAGAGAATTTGTTGAATTCCCTAACTGCAGGAAATTTTAAGGACGATAAATTTGAGAAATCTTGCCCTCATTCTGATGATATGATCAAGTATTTCATAATTTGGTTCGCTTATAAATGGACTACAATGACTGATTTCTTCTCTCTCTCTCTACTCTCTCCCCTCTCTATTTATATATAATAATATATAATTATATATATATTAAAATATATATATATATATATATATATATTATATATATTATATATATTATAATATATATATATATATATATATATATTTAATAAGGTTTTGTTTATTTTAAATTAAAAAAAAAATTAGTTTTCTTTATTTATTTTTTATATTTTTATTAGCAAACTGCCAACTTTATGAGAGTTTGCCAATTTTGGAGGGTCATTTTATGACGTGGTTCGAGAGGAAGCCTTTTGAAAAATCCTCAAAATAGACAAAATACGAATACATTTTACCTTGCCATGACAACCAGTGTTTTCAAAGCATTATAAATTATGCTTTCTTCGAGGCACAAATCGAAATTCCTCCAGCCAATGATCCTTATGATAAAACAAATGTTTTGGAAAGGAAAATAAATTGATTTTAATGTAAAAAAAAAACTCCTTATTTATAACATTTTAAAAAACATATTTTTACATAGCCAAAAACGTGAAGCCGTAAAGTTTTTCTACATTAATTGCTGTTTATTGCTTTTATTTTTATTTCATTTAGAGGAGGCCCGGCCTCTGTGCTTCCCCCGTTGTAATCTGGTTCAAAATGCAAAAAAAAAGTTATTCACCAAGGTCTTAAAATTATATTTATAATTTTTTTTTTTTTTTTTGTTTTTTGACATTAAAAAATGATAATTTTTGGCATTATAGGATAATAGGAAATTTTCAAACTTTCAGATCATATGCTATTAGGTGACGTTTAGCACATTTTTGGTTTAGATAAATGTTTAGTAAACTCAAGGGGTTTGCTCTGTTATGGCGGAAAACTTTTAAAATTTCCCATGCACAGCGGCAAATTCGTTCTGCATACAAAAAATTAATCTAAACAAAAAAATGATACATGCTCCGAAAGTTTGTTACTGATAAATCGGAAAATTAAAAATGTTATCCGATTTTTCATTTAACAGCTTTCCACAAATTATCCCCTCTCCCCCACCGGATATCAGGAAAAAATTATTTTTATGTTTGAAAATCTTAACGAGCCGAAGATGTCATTGAATTCTTTAAAAAAGTTTTAAACCTAAAAATCATAGAATTTATGATTGCTACTGTCAAAAGTTAGGTCCCCCTACCCATACTCTATCCTTAAAATGCAGAAAAGTATTGGAACGAACATACGCAAACTATGTTGCTGATTTTTTATTTTTTTTTTGCAGCACTAATTTTTAAGATAAAATTACTAATGAAATTGCGTACCTCACACAAGTTATTAGATTAAAAAAAATTATATAAATATACATTTAAGTTTGCAAGATATTGACAGATACAGGTTAATATATATATATAATAATATATAATAATATATTATATTATATATATATATATATATATATATATATACTTATATATATATGTATTAATATATATAATATAATATTATAATATATATATAATATATATATATATAATAGTATTATATATTATATATATTATATATACTTATATATATATCAGTAGCGGCTCGTGAACCGAAAACATGGGGAGCACTTCCCAAAAATAATTTAAAATTTATATATATAATAATATATATATATAATAATAATATGTATTATTACCAATAATGGCTCTCTATATTTCTATATAAGCAAAGTTCGATAAAAATGTATGTAAGGTATAACCAAACTATAGCTACTTGAAAAGAGAGTTTTTTTCTTTTCCTTAATCTTCATCAAATTATTTTATAATAATTTTCACCACTAAATGAGATTTGTAACTTAATGAAAGTTCTGTTTACTATGGAAGTAAGGCCAATTGACCAGTCTGTCCGTGACTACGTTCGTACTTCGTAGTGATGTCTTTATACGATTAGGCAAGAAAAACTCCTTTCAACAGATTGCGTTGTTGCTGGAATTGTGGCGATCAGACTAAAAAAGTCTATAAGATCAGGAAACCCATCTTTGAATCATTCTCTACAGTATGGTTTTTAAAATAGTTTTGAATGTCCGTGTTCAAGTCATAAGGATGTGCTTGGTCATAAATCACGGTTAGTTCATTACGTAAAAATATCTGTCAAAAAAGATACCATATGTAGCCATTAAAGAATCTAAGGCTTCTTCAAGAAGCTTCTTTTGGAAGTTAGAGAATCAATTGTTTGAATCCTAACTGTAGGAAAATTAAGGCCGATAAATTTGAGAATTCTTGCCTCATCTGAATGATGATATCATTATTTCATAAAGGTTTCTCATAATGGTGACAATACTATTCTTCTCTCTCCGATATATATATACATATATATATATATATATATCATATATATATATATATATATAATATACTTATATATATATAAGTATACTATATATTGAATTACGTTTGTTTTATTAATTAAAAAAAAATAGTTCTTTATTTTATTTTGCTTTTATATTTTTATTGCAAACGGCCAACTTTATGAGTCAGTGACTGCATTTTAGGAGGAGTCCATTTTATGCGTTATTCGAGAGGCCTTTTGGAAAAATCATCAAAATAGACAAAATAAACAATAAAAGTTTTTTAGTTGCCATGCAACCAGTGTTTTGAAAGCATTATAATTACGCTATCTACGGAGGCACAAATCGAAATCCTCCAGCCAATTGATCCTATGAAAAACCAATGTTTCGAAGAAAAATAAATGATTGTCAATGTAAAATTAGCTTCCTTAGTATAACATTTAAACATTATTTTAATAGTAATAAATAGAAATGAAGTAATTTTTGCTATACACGTGGGTTGCGTTTCGTATTTTTATTTTTTAGAGGAGGCCGGCCTCTCATGTGAAAGTTTTGTTGTATCTGGTCATTATTAAATTAGAAGCAATCTTAAAATTTATATATTATAATTGTTTTGTTTTTTTTTTTTATTGACAATTAAGAATATGATATTTTATGCATTATCCAACAACGGATTTGAAAGCTTTTCCTTTCAGATTCATTGCTATTAGGCGACGTTTACATTTTTGTGCTTTAGAAATGTTTTGTAAACGTTCAAGGTTTTCGCTCTTATGGGGAAACTTTTAAAAAATTTCCCTGGGTTGTTGTTGTTGCTGCTACAAAGAAATTAATCTAACAAAAAATGTGTACATGCTCCGAAAGTTACTGATCGCATGGAAAATAAAAATGTTATCGCGATTTTTCATTTATAGCTTTCCAAAATTGATCCCCTCCCGCTGTATCAGGAATAAAATATTTTTTATGTATTGAAAATACAAAGACCATTCGAAAGAGCATTGAATTCTGTATAAGAAAGTTTTTAAACCTAAAAATCAGAGAATTGATGATTGCTACTGTCAAAAGTTAGGTCCCCCTACCCATACTCTATCCTTAAATGCAGAAAAGTATTTGCAATAGAACATACGCAAACTATGTTGTTGTTTTTTATATTTTTTGCAGAATTATTTTTAGGATAAAATTAATCCAGACGGACTGTAAAATAAAAATTATTTAGATTTTAAAAAATGACCATACCAAGAGATTTAAAGTTTGCAAGAATGCATATGTTAAACATTTCTTATAATATATATCATATATGTATTATATATAATAGCTATATATATTATATATATAATATATTATTAATATATATATAGTATAATATATAGTATATATATTAAATATATCAGTAGCGGCTCGTGAACCGAACACATGGGGAGGCCTGTCAAAATAATTACAATCTTATATATATATATATATTATTATATGATATAATATATATATACATATATATAGTATATATATATATATATATATATATATATATATATATATATATGAAAATGGATACAAATGTATGTAAAGTACACCAACTATAGCTACTTGAAAAAAAGATCACTTTAAAACAAGGATATACCCTTGGTACGTATAATATTTTACACCAAATACATCCTACGAAAGATTTTATTTGTGGTATCGTAAACGCGG
>JABUQX010111589.1:0-10839 GCA_015478945.1 Trachelipus rathkii | reverse complement strand
TCTGTCAGATTGCCTTACTTTCATAAAAACAGAACTCATAAGTTATTCAAATCATCCATCCTGTGTAGAATATTATAAATATTTCGCAGAGATAGAAAGAAAAATTATCTTTTTTCAAGTAGCTATAGTTGGTGAGTAATTTAAAAACAAGCATCCCATTTTCACTATTATTATAATATAATTATATATAGTATATATATATATATATATATATATAATATATAAGATATATAATATATATATATATATATATAAAATAACATTTTACTTGTTTTAAAGTGCCTCCCCCATGTTTTCGGTTCACGAACCGCTACTGATATTTATATACTAGTATATAATTAATATGATATATATATATATAAGATATATATATATATATATATATATATATACGTATATAATATATATAATGTAATAATATATTATATTAACCCTAGTTTTGAAATCTTGCAAACTTTAAATCCTCTTGGTATGGTCATTTTTTAAAATCTAAATAATTTTTATTTTACAAGTCATTGAAAATTTTATCCTAAAAATAATTCTGCAAAAAATATAAAAAATCAACAACATAGTTTGCGTATGTTCTATTGCAAATACTTTTCTGCATTTAAGGATAGAGTATGGGTAGGGGGACCTAACTTTTGACAGTAGCAATCATAAATTCTATGATTTTTAGGTTTAAAAACTTTCTTATACAGAATTCAATGCTCTTTCGAATGGTCTTTGTATTTTCAATACATAAAAAATATTTTATTCCTGATACAGCGGGAGGGGATCAATTTTGGAAAGCTATAAATGAAAAATCGCGATAACATTTTTATTTTCCATGCGATCAGTACAAAACTTTCGGAGCATGTACACATTTTTTGTTTAGATTAATTCTTTTGTATGCAGAACGAATTTGCCGCTGTGCATGGGAAATTTTTAAAAGTTTCCCCATAAGCAGCGACAAACCCCTTGAGTTTACAAAACATTTATCTAAACAAAAAATGTAAACGTCGCCTAATAGCATATGATCTGAAAGTTTGAAAATTTCGTTATGATCGAATGGATAATGCATAAAATTATCATATTTTAATTGTAAAAAAAAAAAAAAAAAAAAAATTAAATATATAAATTTAAGAATTGGTGGCATGTAACTTTTTTAATTTTTACCAGATTACAACAAAACTTTCACAGAGGCCGGGCCTCCTCTAAAAAAATAAAAATAGAAGCAATTAATGTAAGAAAATACTTCATATTACTATTTATTACTATTAAAATAATGTTTAAAATGTTATACAAGGAAGCTAATTTTACATTAAAATCATTTATTTTCTTCCGAAACATTGTTTTTCATAAGGATCATTGGCTGGAGGAATTTCGATTTGTGCCTCCGTAGATAGCGTAATTATAATGCTTTCAAAACACTGGTTGTCATGGCAACGTAAAAGAAACTTTATTGTTATTTTGTCTATTTTGATGATTTTTCCAAAAGGCCTCTCGAAAACGTCATAAAATGACTCCTCCCAAAATTGGCAACACTACTCATAAAGTTGGCAGTTTGCAATAAAAATATAAAACAAAATAAAATAAAGAAAACTATTTTTTTTTTTAATTAAATAAAACAAAACCTTATTCAATATATATATATATATATATATATATATATATATATATATATATATATATATATATATATATATATATATATATATATATATACAGAGAGAGAGAAGAATCAGTATTGTCAAGCCATTATAAGAGAAACCTTTATGAAATAATTGATATCATCATTCAGATGAGGGCAAGATTCTCAAATTTATCGGCCTTAAAATTCCTGTAATTAGGGAATTCAACAAAATTCTCTAACTTCCAAAAGAAGCTTCTTGAAGAAGCCTTAGATTCTTTAATGGCCACATATGGTATCTTTTTTGACAGATCATTTTTACGTAATGAATTAACCGTGATTTATGACCAAGCAAATGCTTATCTCTCGAACAAGGACATTCAAACTATTTTAAAAACCATCGTAGAGAATGATTCAAAAGATGGGTTTCCTGAATATTATAGACTTTTTAGTCTGATCGCCAGAATTCCAGCAACAACGGCATCTGTTGAAAGGAGTTTTTCTTGCCTGAATCGTATAAAGACATCACTACGAAGTACGACGAGTCAGGACAGACTGTCAGATTTGGCCTTACTTCCATAGAAACAGAACTTTCAATTAAGTTATCAAATCATCCATCCTAGTGTGAAAATATTATAAATAAGTTCGGAGAAGATAAGGAAAGAAAAATTGATCTTCTTTTCAAGTAGCTATAGTTGGTGACCACTTTACATACATTTGTATCCCATTTTCATATATATATATATATATATATATATATATATATATATATATATATATATATATATATATATATATATATATATATATATATATATAACATTTTAATTATTTTGAAGTGCCTCCCCATGTTTTCGGTTCACGAGCCGCTACTGATATATATATATATATATATATATATATATATATATATATATATATATATATATATATATATATATATATATATATATATATATATATATATATATATATATATATATATATATATATATATATATATATATATGTATATATATATATATATATATATATATATTAACCTGTAACCTGCATATCTTGCAAACTTTAAATCCTCTTGGTATGGTCATTTTTTTAAATCTAAATAACTTTTATTTATGTACAAGTCCTTGAAAATTTGATCTTAAAAATAGTTCTGCAAAAAAAAATAAAAAATCAACAACATAGTTTGCGGATGTTCTATTGCAAATACTTTTCTGCATTTAAGGATAGAGTATGGGTAGGGGGACCTAACTTTTGACAGTAGCAATCATAAATTCTATGATTTTTAGGTTTAAAAACTTTCTTATACAGAATTCAATGCTCTTTCGAATGGTCTTTGTATTTTCAATACATAAAAAATATTTTATTCCTGATACAGCGGGAGGGGATCAATTTTGGAAAGCTATAAATGAAAAATCGCGATAACATTTTTATTTTCCATGCGATCAGTACAAAACTTTCGGAGCATGTACACATTTTTTGTTTAGATTAATTCTTTTGTATGCAGAACGAATTTGCCGCTGTGCATGGGAAATTTTTAAAAGTTTCCCCATAAGCAGTGACAAACCCCTTGAGTTTACAAAACATTTATCTAAACAAAAAATGTAAACGTCACCTAATAGCATATGATCTGAAAGTTTGAAAATTTCGTTATGATCGAATGGATAATGCATAAAATTATCATATTTTAATTGTCAAAAAAAAAAAAAAAAAAAAATTAATAAATAAATTTAAGAATTGGTGCCATGTAACTTTTTTCATTTTTACCAGATTACAACAAAACTTTCACAGAGGCCGGGCCTCCTCTAAAGAAATAAAAATAAAAGCAAATAAAAGCAATTAATGTAAGAAAATACTTCAAATTACTATTTATTACTATTAAAATAATGTTTAAAATGTTATACAAGGAAGCCAATTTTACATTAAAATCATTTATTTTCTTCCAAAACATTGTTTTTCATAAGGATCATTGGCTGGAGGAATTTCGATTTGTGCCTCCGTAGAGAGCGTAATTATAATGCTTTCAAAACACTGGTTGTCATGGCAACGTAAAAGAAACTGTATTGTTATTTTGTCTATTTTGAGGATTTTTTCAAAAGGCCTCCTCTCGAAAACGTCATAAAATGACTCCTCCCAAAATTGGCAACACTTCTCATAAAGTTGGCAGTTTGCAATAAAAATATAAAAAAATAAAATAAAGAAAACTAATTTTTTTTTTTAAATTTAATAAAAAAAAAAAACCTTATTTAATATATATATATATATATATATATATATATATATATATATATATATATATATATATATATATATATATATATATATATATATATATATATATATATATATATATAGAGAGAGAGAGAGAGAGAGAAGAATCAGTATTATCAAGACATTATAAGAGAAAACCTTATGAAAAAATTGATATCATCATTCAGATGAGGCAAAGATTCTCAAATTTATCAGCCTTAAAATCCTGCAGTTAGGGAATTCAACAAAATTCTCTAACTTCCAAAAGAAGCTTCTTGAAGAAGCCTTAGATTCTTTAATGGCCACATATGGTATCTTTTTTGACAGATCATTTTTACGTAATGAATTAACCGTGATTTATGACCAAGCAAATGCTTATCTCTTTAACAAGGACATTCAAACTATTTTAAAAACCATCGTAGAGAATGATTCACAAGATGGGTTTCCTGAATATTATAGACTTTTTAGTCTGATCGCCACAATTCCAACAACAACGGCATCTGTTGAAAGGAGTTTTTCTTGCCTAAATCGTATAAAGACATCACTACGAAGCACGATGAGTCAGGACAGACTGTCAGATTTGGCCTTACTTCCATAGAAACAGAACTTTCAATTAAGTTATCAAATCATCCATCCTGGTGTGAAAATATTATAAATAAGTTCGCAGAAGATAAGGAAAGAAAAATTGATCTTCTTTTGAAAATTTCGTTATGATCGAACGGATAATGCATAAAATTATCATGATATTTTAATTGTTGTCAAAAAAAAAAATTTTAAATAAATAAATTTAAGAATTGGTGGCATGTAACTTTTTTAATATTTACCAGATTACAACAAAACTTTCACAGCTTGCGTAACTCAACAAGTTACACATATTTTATATATATTAATTTTTTGTATGCCCAACAGTGTTGTGTCTAATCACGAGAAAGCTTTCAAAAACTTTGAAATGTTTCCCATGAACAGCGACAAATCTGTTGGGCATACAAAAACTTTATCTAAAAAAAAATGTGTACCTTCCCCAATTATATATATATATATATATATATATATATATACTATATATATATATATATATATATATATATATATATATATATATATATATATATATATATATATATATATATATATATATATATATATAGGCTCTGAAAATTTCAAACTGATCGTGTAAATAATAAAGTTTTTGTGGTTTCTCATTTTTGAGTTGACAAAAAAATTTTTTTTTAATGATTGGTGTGTCAATGCAACATTTTTATTAATCATGTGATAAGAATGAAATTTTTATGGCTTTTATAACTCGACGATATACACATTTATTATTTAGATAATTTTTTGTATAGCTAACAGTTTTGCCTCTGTTCAGGAACTTTAGAAAGGTAAGTTTTTTCATGATCAGAGGCATAACCGTTTGGTATGCCAAAATTTTATTCAAATAAAACATGTTTATCTTCCCCCATTATACATGCTCTGAAAATTTCGAAATAATCGGATACATAATAAAAAGTTATCATGATTTTTCTTTTTTGTAAAAAAAAAAAAAAAAAAAAAAATCAAATAATTGGTGGCATATAACTTCTTATTTTTAATTTATTTGATTAGAATTAAATTTTTACAGTTAGAATTCGGCTAGATAAACATTTTTCATTTATATAACAGATTTGTTGTATACTAACTATTTACACCACTGCTCACAGTTCAACTTCTTGACTTTTTCACTAAAAAATTTTTTTTTTTAATATGACTAGTCAGTTTCTCAAAAAAATACACTACAAAAATTTTTAAAATAAATCGAGAAGGGGGGTTAGCATAGGGTTCCGGATGAATTGGAACTGATATGAAAAGATATACCGGTATATACGCATACTATCACTCTCCTTTATGTAACTTTAATACTCTCGCACAAACCTCAGCCTCCTGTGGCACCACAATATCTCCCAGATTGCCTGTTTCTCATAGGAGAGGAGCACTTGGGGACTACAAAGTTAAATATATATATATATATATATATATATATATATATATATATATATATATATATATATATATATATATATATATATATATATATATATATATATATATATATCCGCGCCACTTTTTCACTCTCTGCAATAGTTAAATTTCAAACAAAAATTAAAAAGTACTCTAAATTTTTAATAGTTAATTTATTTTTCAGGATATTAAATATTAATCATATTATTTATAATTTAAAATGTCTAATAAGTCACCCATTTGGAAATATTTCAAAATTTATATTGGATCTGAAGCAGGTACAAGTAATAAAGCTGAATGTACCTTATGTGACAAGAGATTGTTGTCACGCCTTATAACAAGAGGCAAAAATCCAAAGACATTCCACCAAACCACCATGAAATCATTTTAAACAAAAACACCCAGAAGAATATAAATCGGAGACAGCAAAAGATGCTATTGCAATTGCATTACCAGGAGTTTCGGCCCTAAATGAGCAACCCAGGTTAGAAGAGAAATTAGAAAAATCCAAAATGTGGAATTTTGAAGAGAATAGATCTCAACAAATTACTAGGAAAATAGGTATGTAATGAGTAATAAGTATATGCATTTTGATGCAATTATTCCAGTTAAACCTAATAAATTAAAAATAATAAGTTATAAAATTTACTTTAAAATTGATTATCAATTTATCATTTACTTAAATTTTAAAGTAACATCTATCGAATTAAAATAATGTCCGTCTTTATAAGTTTATATTTTTAAATATTTTTTTCTCAATGTTTTCAGTTGAAATGATGGCGCTAGATGCCTAGCCATTTGCTGTTGTGGAATGTGAAGGCTTTAGTGCTCTCATTAAGATGTTGGCTCCGAAATATCCATTTCCGAGTCGTAAATACTTTTCTGAGAAAGCTCTCCCAGCCTTATACAAAAAAATTAAACCTGACGTGAAATCAGATATTGAACTAGCAAACACTGTGTCCTTCACAACTGATATATGGACAAGTAATGTCAATAACAAAAGTTTCATCCAGGGCTGCGGAGCCGTGGAGCCGCAAGGTTTTGGGTGGAGCCGGAGGCGAAACTTTTTGAGGGACTGGAGCCGGAGCCGGAGGCGAAATTTTGGGGGATATGGAGCCGGAGTCGGAGGCGAAATTTTAGGGGGACCTGGAGCCGGAGCCGGAGTCGGAGCCGCAAAAAAAGAGTCTGCTCCGGCTCCGGCAGATACAAAATTAAGTAATTATTAATTTTTTTATTAATATTTATATGTTTTATATATATATATATATATATATATATATATATATATATATATATATATATATATATATATATATATATATATATATATATATATATATATATATATATATATATATCTCAATAATTGAGGAGATCACCTTCAATTCTTATATTCCAATATTTCAATTTATATATATATATATATATATATATATATATATATATATATATATATATATATATATATATATATATATATATATATATATATATATATAATAATATATATATATAATATATATATATATATATATATATATATATACTATATATATATATATATATATATATATATATATATATATATATATATATATATATATATATATATATATATATATATATATATATATATATATTCTCTTTTACAAAAATTTTATTATATATATTTATTTTTTAATAATAAAAAGTTTCGGTATTTCTATAGATAACTTTGATTAATTAAGTTTAATATCGTTAGAAAAATATTATGTCAACTAAACCAAAATCAAAAGAAACACCTCATGTTTTTGAATATATTACTCACTCGATGATAAAATACTTTCATTTGTCAATATGAAATAGGTAACAGTGGATGGGACACAGTCAGTTCGATCATGCACACAAAAAAGTCTACCTAACTACCAGTTACTCATGGGGTCTCAATACATCACCTATTGGATCCTTTAAATTAATGAGACATTTAAAACGCTATCATCCAGACATTGCTGCAATTGTTAAAAGAAGGTGAAGCTAAAGGTAATCCAGGATAAACCTTTAATTTCAAAAACTCAGACTAAAAGTGGAAACTTTTTCAGTTGCCACAAACTTGTTCTTCTGTCTATGTTAAGTGGCAAAATTCAAATACAATTGATTTTAATAGTTGTTAAAGATAGTGACCCATTAGTTTTCTTTTTGCATGACCAGGATTTAAACGCTCTCAGCTTCGAAAATGGAAGTCCCTTTAGACTGGAAAATATTTGTAAAATAGTTCTAGAAAAAATAAACAAAAAAATGAGCTTAAAAAAATTGCATAAAAGGGACGCTTTGTGCATTTAAAATGGATGCTTACACATGGGCAAAGCTAAATTATTTTGTCAATAATTTTATATGTGTGGACGAAGATAACAATATTTCTAAAACGTTAGCAGTAAAAGAAAAAAAATACTCAACATTTCAGCGAATATATTCAAGAATTTGTTACTGACATCTTAAAAAATTCGAAATAACAAGAGACAAGTAATTAGCTTAGTTACGGATAACGCATCAAACATGATCAGTACGATTGAAAAATTAAATAAAGACAATGAGGGTGAGGAATGGGAGCTGGTAAATGTGATACTGATTTTATTGAATGTCAAAACAAAACGGAGAAGTAATAGTTGTTTTCAGAATGAACGATAAAACTATGAAAAGACTATGTTCCGATAACGTTAACATTGCACATATGAGATGTGGAGTTCATTCTTTGCAGTTAGCAGTGCGTGATAGTCTCCACAATACTCATAGAGCAAATCTTATGAGCAGGGCGAGACAAATAGCAAAAGTAGCACGTACCCCAAAATTAATGGAAGTTCTAAAGAATCAAGTTGCAAAAGTGGCAATCTTAGGTCAAGAGACAAGATGGGAAAGTACATGTCTTATGCTCTAAAGGCTTCTGCAACTAAAAGATTATAGTAGTAGTATGATGGCTGCCGGTACTTCTGAACTTTCTCTCTCCGACTGTCAGTGGGAACAAATCAAAACACTCGAAGAATTATTAAAACACCCATACCTTACAATAAAATACTCAATCAGAAGACTTGACTTCAGGAAATTTTTTATAGAGAACGGATTTTAGCAAATCACAAATAAATTCCATGAAAAGAAGGAAAGAATGTTAACTGAAAATAAAATATTTTTGTGGACAATCTTTGTTTAGAATCTTTCCCAGAACTGAAGATCTGATATTTAAAGCCAGGAGGGTTCTTTGTGAACTAGGACTTAAAATGAATAACGCTATTGAACAGAAATCTGGGTCGGAGTCAGATAGTTCAGCAGTTTCAGGAATCCTCGCTTGTAGAATTTTGTCAGATGAAGATGAAGAAGTCAAATTGGCCAGATAATGGGAAAAATTGGAGCATGCAGAAAAGCGATTGAAAAAAACAAAAAGACAATCTACTAGTAAAAGACATTCAACCTAAATATCTTCTAGAAAAATAAAAGGCAGAATTCCATAAGTCATTAGATGAATAATGAAAATCGACCGGAAATCAAAGTTATCAGTTAAGAGGCAATCAATAGCTATCTAAAATTTTGCAAGATGCCGCTTGCACAATTACAGCTTTGCCTCCTATTCAGGTAAATTGAATGTTGAGAGCTTATTTTCTGCTTTAAAAAATAATAAATCGGATCTAGGACATCGTTAAGGAAGATTTTATTCATGGTTTTTTTTAAGAGCAATTGATTTGAATAAATTTATATTACATATGGTCCGGCCAGTTCAAGAGAAATTATTTTAAAAATTAGGAAAAAGTGAATTATATATATATATATATATATATATATATATATATATATATATATATATATATATATATATATATATATATATATATATATATATATATATATATATATATATATATATATATATATATATATATATAATATATGTTTTTAAATAAAATTATTTTATATATGTTTAGGCTCATAGTTCAACGAGGTATTATTTTAAAGATGAATCTAAAATATGATTTTATTCTTTTTAAGGAAAAAAAAATAATAAAGTATATTAAAATATCTGTACATCGTTCAAAGAGGAATTATATTAAAATTTAGGAAGAAAGTGAATGATTCCTTTTCTGTATTTCTTAAAATTCTTATTTTTCTATAAAATATTTTCTAAGTTTTAAATTCTAAGCTAATAAAGATGTCATTAACAAACATTTAATTTCATCATACCCTCAAAATTTTGTATCAAAATTAATGATTTCATGACTGTAAATGGAGAAGAATTATAACTAGGAGTCGGAGCCGGAGCCGGAGACAAACAATTTTAAAATGCCGGAGCCGGAGTCGGAGCCGGGTAATTTTAAAATGCTGGAGCCGGAGTCGGAGCCGGGTAATTTTAAAATGCTGGAGCCGGAGCCGGAGTGGGTAATTTTAAAATGCTGGAGCCAGAGCCAGAGTTGACCGGAAAAAAATTTGCCGGCTCCGCAGCCCTGGACTTTCATCAGTCTAACTGCTCATTTTCTTAAACCAGAAACAAAGGAAACAAGAACCTATGTTCTTGAATGCAGCCATTTTCCATCCTCGCATACAGGATTTAACACTGCTAAAATTCTGAATCATGCACAGAAAGTTCATGTCATTGTGACAGACAATGCAGCAAACATGGTGATTGGAACTGGTGAGTTTTTTATATATATATATATATATAAATTTATCTATATATATATATATATATATAACTATATATATATATATATATATATATATATATATATATATATCTGCTGCTATATATATATATAATGGTATTTTTGTCCATACCTCCTAAGCCAGCAGTTCCCAACCTTTTTGAGGCTATTACCCATAAAGTGGGTTAGATATTAGCAAATACCCCCCGAAAAATATTTATATATATATATATATATATATATATATATATATATATATATATATATATATATATATATATATATATATATATATATATATATATATATATATATATA
>JABUQX010111588.1:15000-19931 GCA_015478945.1 Trachelipus rathkii | reverse complement strand
CACACCATTTCATATAGAATCTTGATGTTTTCAAATAATAAAATCCTTGGATGTGAATGGGCTAAGTCCCTTGATGTTTCAAAAAATTCCTTTTTTTTCCCCCCGACATCCAATGTACTAAAAGATTTAAACGTTGTTCTGGGGATAATAGACCTCTATAAATCGAATTGAGCCATCAAAAATTTTTAAAATTTCCGCATTGGTTTACATTTTCTTGAAAATTTTTTCCTTTTCAATTAAAGCTGATAACGAACCTCTTCTCTCTTAACTCCTTCCAAAAAAGTTTTCAGGAAGGAAAGAAGCTCTTTTGACAGCTTTTTTTCCTGTAAGGAAGGGGGAGGGGGAGGAGGAGACATGGAGAAGGGTTAAGAGGGGAGGGGAGGGGGATTTTCCATATATAAAGTTTATTAAACTTTTTTATTTCCCCCAATCAACTTATATTTTTCCTCTTTTCTTCCTATTGCAGTTTTAAAAAAAAGGTGGGGCTTTGCTTTTTAGTTTTGCCCCAACTAAAACCCTTCACATTTGTTCAAAAATCTTTTTCAAAAACTAAAACCTTTCTTCTGGGTAAATTAAAATCGTTAAAAGGTAAATATAACTTAACCTAATCGTCATCCCCCAAAATTATAAATCCAAAAATTCCCCCAATAAATTTGACAATTTTTTATAACTCTGCAGGTAACGCTTCGGTATATTTGGTAAATTTTCGGTGGGTTGAAACCAAATACTTTTGGTTTAATATTTTAGGGGCCTTTCATCTTTCTACCCCAGAATGCTTCTGCCGCTAGGACCCCTAAAAATAGGATTATATTTTTTCTTAAATATTAATAGCGAACGATATTTAGTACAAATAATTCACAATGCCTCTTGACAAATTTGATAATATATATCCCATTCTGGGAAATAAACCTTAGTTGGGGTTCAAAAAAAAAAGCAAACCTTAAAAGGAAACTCAAATTTCCCCAAATGTCTTCTTGATATTTGAGTTTACGTACAAAATAGAAAAACTCATTTAACTATCTGAATCAAACTTTTTTGGGTACCCAAAAAATTTAACATTTTATTAATTTTTTTCTTAATTTATAAAAAAATAACTAAAACAAAATATCATCAAGGTACTTCCCCCTGTCTTCAGCGTAAAATGGTTGAATTTATGAAGAATCCTTCCGTTTTTTGAAAAAAAATTTGGCATGTGGAAATCGCCCTGCAAAGAAATAAGTCATTAGGTTCAGTTCACTCAAATTCTTCTAAATTTCTCAATAATTTTCAAATCTATCTAAAAAATTTTCGTTTTTGATTTAAATCCCAAGTGCAATAACTAACACAGATACTCCTTTCCTAATTTTACTTGGGGCGTTTACCATTTTTTTGAAATGCCCAGGTCCTTTGGTGTACAATTTTCTTGGTCAATAACCAAATATTTTTTATACAAAAGAGTTCGTTCTAGGACTAACGAAAAAATTACAAACTATCATCTTTCTAGACGATCTCAGTGTAGCTTCGAATATCTCTAGAATCAAATTCTCTGTCTTTTGTTGTTCTAATAAGTTTATTACATCTTATTTAATTTTATTCCCAATTTAATAGATTTTTTTGCTCTAAGGTTTCCTCAACCACTCTTACCCTTTGATGTGGTCCCCTAGGTTTTTACCAAAATGCCCAAAAATTAAAAAAAAACGAAAAAGAAGAAAACAGAAAAGCACACTTCTCCATAGGCCTGTTTATATTTTCTGACTGTCTCCCAAATTAATTCTTTGTCTGTTAGGCTAGACACAATTTAAAGTGGGTCTCGCGCTGGACTCAAACAATTCGTTCTTTCCTGTTGAGAATGAGTGTGAAGATATTGAATTTTTGAAGGAATATCTGAAATTTCGTGTTCAAACTTAACTTGATCTCACTACCCTTCTTACCATTTCTTTTATTTTTGCGAAACAAAATAGAAAGGGGTTCATTAAACCCGTTCTGTGTGGGGCCGGAATTAATCATTCTCAAAATTCAACCAAATTCTTTGCCCTTAGTTACTAAACAGATGTTTTAATGGCGATGAGAAAACGAAATCCAAACTGGTTTCTCTTTTTTTTTTTTCATAAAACATCCCAATCCCAAAAAAACTATGGGGTTGGAAAAGGGGTTTCCTGAGATTATTTCTTCTCCGTTAACTTTTCTTAAAAAATATTTATGGGGTCTTTACCCCCCCTAGAACAAATCCCCAAATGGCTTTCCTCTTTTTTAAAAACATCCAAAAACCCTTTAAATAAAAATCCGGCTTTTTTTCGAAAGTTTCTGAGAATAATTTTTCCTGCAACTCATGTAATGGGTCTTCTAACCCATAACAAAGTCCCTAAATAAAAATTAATTTTCCTTTTTATATCCAAAAACATATATAAAGATCAAACATGTTTCTGTTAATAATGGGTCATGAATACCAGGGGATGTGCGCCAAGCGTAAATAAAAAACTTACATTTTTCCATATAATACATATATAATGAGCCCATAATTTTTCGAATGGACTATAATTACATGGTTTATTGATTCTTTACATGAGAAACTCACCTTCTCATAATTAATACTAATTCTTTCTTAATAAATAAAAATAATGAAATAAACAAACAGATCTTTAAGGGTTGTACTGCTACAATATAAGAGAAATACTTATTTTCAACACCTATAAACATGTATTAAAAATTTTCATTTCATTAAATAAAAACTTTTAACTTATTTTCATTTTACATTTATCACTATTTAAATTATTTTATTCGTTTTACTTATTAATAAAACTTCCTTTTTTTTAAAAAAAATTTTTTTAACTTTTAACTTTTTTTAATACTTTTAGGATACATTGAAAATATGATGCTAAGATAAAGTGCAATGTTATTTATATTAACTTGTTTCAAATTTAAGGTAGAAAATGAAGAAGGTTAAAACTTTGATATCTTGCTGTCTGATATAATTACTAAAACCATGTTACAATCGTTTTATTATTATTATTATTATTATTATTATTATTATTATTATTATTATTATTATTATTATTATTATTATTATTATTATTATTATTATTATTATTATTATTATTATTATTATTATTATTATTATTATTATTATTATTATTATTATTATTATGATGATGATGATGATGATGATGATGATGATGATGATGATGATGATGATGATGATATTATTATTATTAATCTTACTATTATTATTATTATTATATTATTATTATTATTATTATTATTATTATTATTATTATTATTATTATTATTATTATTATTATTATTATTATTATTATTATTATTATATTATTATTTTTATTTAATATTATTATTATTATTATTATGTGTGTGTGTATTATTATTATTATTAATTATTATTATTATTATTATTATTATTATTATTATTATTATTATTATTATTATTATTATTATTGCAACTACTAAAATATCTGCTACATTATGACTATTTTTTTTATCTTGAAATAGTAGTCTTAGCAAATCAGGAGTATGAAATTTAACTTTAACAGTATTTAAGTATAACAAAGTTAGAGATATGATCTTTAGTATCTTAAAAATTTCAAACAGCTGCTCTTCATCTTTTGCATAAAAAAACAAAAAAAAAACGATACTATTAAATAATTCAAATGCTACTGCATCAGTTGGTAATACAGGGTGATTGTTCCAATTATTAATAATAATATATATATATATATATATATATATATATATATATATATATATATATATATATATATATATATATATATATATATATATATATATATATATATACTATATATATATATATATATAGAAATTTAAATATATTTATCATAATGTTTTTCTGTAATATATATATATATATATATATATATATATATATATATATATATATATATATATATATATATATTTATATATATAGTAAAAATTACTTATATCTTATATATGTAATTAATTATTACAAAGCAATTCAAAACCACCCTAATTAAATATGCAAATGAGTAGGGCTAAAAGTTTCAATTAGAACTCGGAGAATGTATTTATATTCTTCTTTCATGATGATTATTTTTAGACCAGAATATTATATGTTCTTTGGTCTTGTTTCATCTATTTCCTAGATAAATATATTTAATTATTTCTCATATTTTTCAATTAAAAATCATAGATTTTTTTTCTTGAAAGTGTTTTATTAAAATTAGAATATATATATATATATATATATATATATATATATATATATATATATATATATATATATATATATATATATATATATATATATATATATATATATATATATATATATATATATTAAAGTATTGCACGATAAATTCCCCTTCCGTATTTTTATCCGCATTCGCATCCATCAAATCCGCTTCCGTATTTCGTTTCGCATTCATAAATCGCTTCCTTAAATCGCTGGATCAGCCTCTTATTTGAGCCAAATCACTCTCGAAGAGAAATGAAATGCCTCCATATGCTTCGAACAAACAGGCTCTACTAATTAAAGAATTAGGGTAGGCGACGCGATCAAAAATAATGCACAATACCAGGTAATTGTATTACTCTTCTTAAACCGTTTGAAGAGGTAACTAAGACTATTAACTCAGAAAATTCTCTTGTTTGTCAGACAGGATTCCTCTAGTTACAACGATGAAAGCTATTGCTAAATAGTGATAATAAAAGTTTGATGCTTTCAGGTATTACAAAACACTCATGATATATATTATTAATAGATTTCAAATTCTGCAAAACGATTACGCATGTGCAATGGTAACTTTTCTGGATCCTAGACAAAACCAAATTTCTTGAACCACGTGTTTCACAGAGGTAAAATTTATTTAGTATGCCTATGTGATGAAATGCTGCTAAAGGCAGAAATTTCACCAACCAACAAAAAGGAAAAGATTACAGAAACAGACACACATTTA
>JABUQX010111588.1:0-7500 GCA_015478945.1 Trachelipus rathkii | reverse complement strand
TATATACCTATATGTTGGTATGTTGGTATAGGGAAGGAAAATCTGGCAACATACGAATATTATAATGAGAATGACAACAGGGTATGAAATGGGCTATGCTATGGAAAAATATTATTTTTTAGTTTCAACATAGGTTTATTTCAGTGAACGTGTGTTTTAATACTTCTTAAGCTTTTCGTTAGGTACGTTACTTATATATTTTAAGCTAAAATGTTGAGAAAATTTAGGTCAAGTCACTAATTCCTAAGAGAGGCAGGAAAAAAGATCATTTAATCGCCTATTTAAGAAAATTGCAGTTTCTAAAAAAGTTTACAACAGATGAACTATTTGAATTTTTTTTTCAAGCCGTCCAAAAATGTCAAACTTGTTGAGGTAATATATATATATATATATATATATATATATATATATATATATATATATATATATATATATATATATATATATATATATATATATATATATATATATATATATATATATATATATATATATATATATATATATATGCCAAACTACATAAAATACATAAAGGCCATATTATCTTTCGGCAGCTACTAAACAGTCTATCAGTAAAAGTTAGGGCTAGTTTTACGGTACAGTGGATCAGTAAAGTTTAGGGCTACTTTTACGGCACAGTGAGTCAACGAGCCCCCTAAAATGGAGTATTTACCCTTTTTAGGGGGCTCGAGCCGATGGGGGACGGAGGGGGGGACGTTTCATACCCCGGAGGGGATGGTCGGAGGAACCCCCGCGACACCCAAAGACCAAAGAGCGGGGGTTCCGGAGACCATCCCCGGAGGGGGGATTAGTCCCCGTAGTCCTACAAGGCCGAGAGACCCCCGACTCCTGACATCGGGGCGGACTACCCGTGGGTATTCGTTAGTGATATACCCCCAAAACAATAAATCCCAAAAATGAGTACTTTTGAGACATTTATTCGCAACAATCTATTCGTACTCTATAAATCTCAAAACCATTTGGGACATTTGATTTACTATATATAACATAACAGGGCCTATATGGACATATATATATATATATATATATATATATATATATATATATATATATATATAATATATAATAATATATATATATATATATATATGTATAATATATATAATATATTGATATGTATATATGTAATAATATATAATAATAATAATAATAATAGTATATATATCGACCTATATATGTATATATATATGTAATATATAATATAATATAATATAATATATATAATAATATATATATATAAGTATATATATAATAATATATATGTAATATAATAATAATAATAATAATAATATATATATATAATATATATATATATATATAATAATAATATATATAATAATAATATATATAATAATATATAATAATAATAATAATAATAATAATAATATATAATCTGCTTAGGCAGCGTAAAGTACGCAACTTCTGACGTCACAGTCAAACGTGACCCATGAAGAGTCTGACGTTGGACTATGACGTCACGCGCTTCAGGTATATCTACATACGAACGAAGCTCCTTTGGAATGTAAATCTTTCCCATATATATATATATATATATATATATATATATATATATATATATATATATATATATATATATATATATATATATATATATATATATATATATATACTATATATATATATATAATTTAATTAATTACATATTAAAGCAATAAATGAATGTAAAAATTTTAAAAATAATTTAAAAGGTTTTATTATAAAAACATTTCTAAGAGTCACTTAAACGAAAACATAAAATCAACTTTTATTAAAAGATTAAATTATGTAAAATTTAATACTAGTAAATAATAATTACTGACCTCTTTTTGTTTTATCATATAATAAATAAAATGTGTCCCGTAGTTCAATTGGTTAAACGCTGTGCTCGCATTCTCTATAGTACTACGGGATCAAATCGCAATCGGTCTTGAAGAAAAACCAAGTATATAATGTCGCATGGCCTAATCAGATGCATAGCCATATCACTTTACTACTGAAACCAATGTTATGATAAATCCAAAATGGCAAATCGTGATAGAGGCCTTATGCTCTTTCGAAGAGAGAGAGAGAGAGAGAGAGAGAGAGAGAGAGAGAGAGAGAGAGAGAGAGAGAGAGAGAGAGAGAGAGAGAGAGAGAGAGAGAGAGAGAGAGAGAGAGAGAGAGAGAGAGAGAGAGAGAGAGAGAGAGAGAGAGAGAGAGAGAGAGAGAGAGAGAGCTCCTTCGAGGAGTAACATGAGCCAGGTTTATGATATATAAAGTAAGAATAACTTATTATTGATTGATATAATAGATAACTCTTAAAAGCCACAAGTCGGAAAGAACCAAAAATTTTCCTTAAATATAGCCTAAAGACGTTTGATAGTTTGCGCATTAAAGAAATTGGGAAAAATATAAAAGGGAAACTTTCCAAACTTTTCCAGATGTTTACAGGAAAGATTAGGCATTGCGGTTTGTCTTGGTTCTGAAAGCTGAACATAATAACATGGAAAGGTACTGTGTGAAGAATCGATTACCACTAGCACTTCTCATATTCTTTAGAAAAAAGAGGAGAATGCAAAAGTTCGAAATATAGAAAGTCAATAAGAATAAGAAGTTGATAAGACGATAAATTCAAAACTTGATCCAACCTATCAAGAAAAGTTTCGTAAGTGTATCCACGTTGTTAAGAGGAAAATTTAGGTTGGGAATTTTTTGGAGAATATGTTATTGCTGTGTGGAAGTTTATGTCTAACAGATAGATAGAAGAAATGACTATTTGAGGCATTGAAAACAGTTTTTTTTTTCCTATTCAAGTTAGAAATAGAGAGAAGAGGTCCAATAACATTTTCCTACAATCAGCCAATTGTGACTGTGTATAATGTTTTTTTTTAAAATTAAAAGTAATTAATGGTGAAGACATCGACATAAGGGTTGATATATGAATGAGTGACAGATAGGAGGTAATTAATTAAAAGTACAAAGTGAGTAGATGAAAGAGCAGAACCTTGAAGAACACCTCTATTGATAGATTTATGGGAAGGAAATGAACCGTTTACATTAGACGCAATAGCCCGACCGGAAAGAAAATCAGAAAGAAGCTACAAAGAAAAAAAGATAGATATCTAAAAACGGGAGTCTAGAAATCAAATCTTTGTGCAAGAGCATATCGAAAGCTTTCAATGGTTCATCAATATCGCAAAAGATTCACCTAAATACCCAAGAGAAGTGGACCAAAAAGTCGGCGAAGAAAAAAGTCACCAGTTAAACGTTTCTCAACCAAGGAATGAATATTAGTGATCCAAAGATTAGAGGAATTAAGATATGTCCAAATCTTTTCGCCTAGGACAGATTCTTAAAAGATGATAGCTAGGCTTAGGAGATCCAGATTTTCAGCACATGCTGAATGAGCGCGGCCACTTAGTAGGAAGGAATTAGGTCAAAGCTGATAGGCAGAAGCGAAGTGCAACCAAAGCAGGCTATAAGTTTGTATGCCCAAGGTTCGGAAGTAGCAGGAGAAAATCCGTCAGGACCATACACCATCTGAGAACGTATTAGACTCAAAAGAGTAGAAATAAAATTTTTAGAAAAAAATACGATTTTGTATATTAATAAGTTGAAGGGAGGTTGATAAGCGAAATTGTAAGAAAGATTACTAATTGTTAAGAAGAACAAAGTTTTTAAAATTATATAGAATTGATCTTTTGTTAGATTCCGCGGTGAAACAAAAGTAGCAAGGGTTTCTGGAATTTGAAGGCAATGCTATTTATGGAGGAAGGCTCAATGCGATAAATACTACGAGAACAGTTAAATCAATTTATTGAGTTTTAATTGAATGGAGAGAAGATTACATATATAACTCTATGCCAGAGAAAATTACCTCAGCTATACATTTTGGGCATTTCGAGGAATCCTTCCCCCGGAGCAGAAAGCATTTTATTGCGACTCAAAAAAGAATGACCTATTTGTAGAATTTAAATGTCAGTAGTCAGGAATATCTCCTTATCGATGATGAATGCTGGCGCAGCGGAAGATTTCAGGAAAAAGAATAGAGTATATGAGATAAGAAGGTAGTCAGACTAACCCAGAAGATAAAAAGAGTTAATAGTTTAAAGAGAAAGCTGGAAGTTAAGAAGATGGAGTAGTCAGAGGAAACAAAAGAAAGATAAAAGAAATAAGCAATTAGTCGATATTTTTTAGCAAAGTGTGAAAGAGAAAGTGAAAAAGAGGAACCAGAAATCGTGAATTGCTAAATCATTTCTTACCGTAAATGAGTTTTAGTATGACTGAAAATAGACTTTACATTATCCAATGTAAAATGTTAGTAGCATGAAAGTCTGGAGCTTGACGATGATGAGATTTCCTAAAAGCATCATTCCTGCGACGAACAGGACATGAGCAAACAGATTTAAATCTAAGTTTACAATCTTTAGTTGAAGCGATATAAAAATGAATGTACGGCTCCATTCGAGGGAGAATAATCTCGACTATGTATTCTGACGACACGGAGGGACACGTCACTCCGAAGTGGAAGCGGGGGATGTTGATACAGAAGTCTTGGAGACATATAATAAGATGCAGAAAGTAGAATGCGACCAGGTTAATCCAAAAGAGGAAAGAGTTAGTAGCATATGGCTAAGGATTTAAAGTTAAAAAATAGTCTAATATGCTTGCTCATCTCCAAGACGAGTAGATGTACAAGTAGGAAAATGCACAAATTGTTTTTTTTAATGGATAGGGAAATGGAAGACAATTTATCAGCTGTATCTTCATAACTAAAGAAAATCCATTGGAGGTGGTGAACATTGAAATTATCAAAAAATGATAATTTCAGAGAAAGGGGAAAACAAATGGGAAAAATGAAAAAATGGGGAAAAAATGGGAAGCAAAAGGGGAAAACAAAAACAAATTTTGTTTTAGATTTTAGAGTTTAGATGGATAAAAATATCTTTAAAGTAAAGTAATCAGTAGAATATCAGGTGATTAATAAAAGAACAGAACAATTTAATCACAGATTGGAAAAGAGAATAAAGGTTATAAAAAATTAAATTTCAGAAGACTAAATTATTAACAACAAAGCAGCAAACATCGTTACTCACATAGGTACAAACATCGACCTTTGGATAATAATTGAGGATACAACGGGTAAAGGAAACAGAGTAGGCTTAATATCGGAGGGTTCAAACACTTAAGTTTAAGTTTAGAACAAATAAATAAGGTTTAGAGGAAGAAAGGTGGTATTCGACAAGGCGAAAATTAATATAAAGTGAGCAAAATCAATGAATAATGGAGAACGTGCATCAGAAAAAAAGACATCTGTTTCTTAGCGTCACTAACCGTGTCACCGGAAAAACTAACTCTCAAGCAATGACGGGAGAAGAAGTGAAAAAAAGAGGTTGATGAAACATTTGGATTTCTTTAACTGAGGCATCCACTAGGCTACCTGATTATAATTGGCTACCTGATTATAATTTGTGCCACCATTTAAAAAATTGCCAAAAACAGAAAGATAATATATATATATATATATATATATATATATATATATATATATATATATATATAATATATATATATATATATATATATATATATATACTATATATATATATATATATATATATATATATATATATATATATATATATACTTTCTCCAAACTGGCGGTGAGGTGCACAGCATACACCGGAAACAAAAGTAGTAGATGAGAATTACGTGAGTCAAAAGAAAATAAACCTATCATCTTCTCCATACCCTTGGTTGATTCCTTACTCTAATTGACTGGGACAGTCTTGATAAGCCCATGTGACCTCTCACTGTACTGTCTCTAAATTTTCATTAAGTGAGAGCTCGTGGCAGTCAAAAAAATCCCCCCTAGTGCTTCACAAGACTGAGACGGACCCTCATTGTGATATCTCGTCAATGTAGGGTTCCTCCCTTGGGCCAGGCTACACCAATCCCCCTCACAAAACTATATTCACTCCTAATATGCACTTTTCTTCTCACCACCTGCCAAAGTCAAATTTCTTTCCTTCAGACTTACTGACACAATCTACTTTTTCTTCGGTCTCCCAGCCGGTCGATTCCCAGCACACTCACCACTGTACATCTGCTTAACCAACCGCCTATCATTCGTCCATTTCATATGACCAAACCATCTTAATACGCTTTCTTTTATTCTCTCATTTACACCTTTCTTCACAACGACAACTCCCTAATACGTTCACTTCTCATTTATCAATTCTTCTCTCTAACACTAAGATTGTCCATCTGAACTTTAGGTCTATACCTCTTATTCTACATCAAAGTTTCACTACTATACATTAATACCGGTAACAACATACCCTCACGTAAAACCTCATCGCACTCAAGACATAGTCCTTTTGCATCCACTAAGGATTTAATTGCACTAGCTACCTTCCTACCAATCACAACTTTCCTACTATATTCTGCATTATCCGTTCCCTTTTCATCTAACATATAGCCTAAATATCTAAACTCAGATACCTGTTTAAATCAAAGTCTATCATGATTTCACACAGCGGATTTTTCTCACTCACTACCATTACCTTACTCTTATCTACATTTACTTTAAAACCACTCTTTTTACACAACCTGCCAAACTCCCTTATCAATTCTGAAACTTTCTTTGGTTCATACACAAAACAAGTGTCAATAAAAATAAATGGGCACCGTCCACTCTTTTCCATTCCCCATCAGTCTAGCACCTACCCCTACCACCCCTACTTCTAATCCTTTCATTACCTCATCAATATACCAGTTAAATAACCAAGAGATTTAAAACATCCCTGCCTCACTTCATTATTAATATTAAACCATTTAATTTTAACTCCATTTATTCGCAATGACGCTTTACTGTCATCGTACATACTTTTGATTTCATTCTGAAGCTTACCTGTCACAGAGCTTTCCTATTAATCTTCTCATACGCCTGATGCAAGGCCATAAAACCTAAATGCAAGTTATTCCTCTTCTCTCTCATTTTCTCAATAATTTGTTTCAATGTGAAAATTTGACCTATACATCATTGTTTCTCAAAGTGGGCGATAACGCCCCCTTGTGGGCGCTGGAGGCCTAGAGGGGGGCGGTAAGGGGCCTAGAAAAAAGGGGGGGTGTTGAAGTTATTTAGTAATTTATTTTAGTTCATATTTCTGCCCTCTTTGATTGTATAAATTTTAGTTTTTATACCATATTTATACTATATATATATATAAATATATATATATATATATATATATATATATATATATATATATATATATATATATATATATATATATATATATATATATATATATATATATATATATATATATATATATATATATATATATAGGCCCTTTTTTATTTCGTCACGACATTTTATTTTTATGAAAGAATTTATGCATTCGGACAAGTTATTTTTTAAATTTTTTAGTGTGAAACTTAAAAATGATATAATATATATATATATATATATATATATATATATATATATATATA
>JABUQX010111587.1:0-21286 GCA_015478945.1 Trachelipus rathkii | reverse complement strand
TTACTGATTTACTGCTTTAGGGAATGTATGTAAAAAATGCAAATTTTTTAAGTTATAAACATAAAAAGCATAAAATGTTTTAGTAAAAATGCAAATTTTTTAAGTTATAAACATAAAAAGCATAAAATGTTTTAGTAAAAACAAAATGTTTAAAGAAAACAAAACAAAAATAAATAAAAGTTTTTGTGTTATGTTAAACAAAATATGACTTGAATCAATAGATCAATAGATCAATAGATCAATAGATCATAGAAGGGTAGGAGGGTGGGGTGGGTGGTTTGATTAACTGATTTACTGATTTACTGCTTTAAGGTATGTAAAAATGCAAATTTTTTAAGTTATAAACATAAAAAGAATAAATTTTTAGTAAAAACAAAAAGTTTTAAAGAAAAAAAAACAAAAATAAATAAAAATTTGAAAAATAAAGTTCGAAAAATAAATTAAAATAAAAATTTTTAAAAATTAAAATAAAAAAAAAAATTAAACAAAAAGTGTAAAATAAAAAAAAAAAAAAAAAAAAAGTTAGAAAAATAAAATTGAATAAAAATTAAAATAAAAAAATTAAACACAAAGTATAAATGTAAAATAAAACTTATAAAAAAAAAGTTAGAAAAATAAATTTAAATAAAAAAAAAATTAAAAATTAAAAATTAAACACAAAGTATAAATGTAAAATGAAACTTATAAAAAATAAAGTCAGAAAAATAAATTGAATAAAAAGCAAACAAAAAAATTATATTAGTTAACGTTTATAAAAAGAAAACAAACACAGAGTTTAAATGTAAAATAAGGCTTATAAAAAAATAAAGTCGGAAAATAGATTAGGATAAAGAAACGGAAACAAAATTATATTGGTTAAAGCAACGTTTATAAAGAAATGAGATTTGAAAATATAAATGTCAGTCTTCAACATTTAGAAAACGGGTTACCTTTGCAAGATGCAATGCAATTGACGACATGTACATGTTAGAACAGAAGCAGTTATGTGAACAGTTATGTGCTATTGTATTATTAAACGCATGTTTACTGGCCTCAGTGCCCACACCGGCTCAGCACCGGTGCCGGTACCAACTCTGTCTCCTTCCTCCTTCCTTCTTCCTCCTTCTTTCTTTCTTCTTCTGTTTTGCATTCCATGCATTTTTTTCAGTCAGGACCCCCCCTCCGTTGGGGGTCCCCGACACCCTTTACATTATAACCGTCATTTTCGAGATCTACAGGTTCAATAACATATATTTTGATATAAATATGGGACTAAAAGAATATTTATTAACTTAGCACCGCACCGGCTCCAGCTCCGGTGCCGATGCCAACTCCGACTCCTCCTTTCTCGTTCCTCCTTCTTCCTCATTCCTCATTCCTCCTTCTTCCTTTCTTCCTCTGTTTTGCATTCCATGCATTTTTTTCAGTCGGGACCCCCTCCGTTGGGGGTCCCAGACACCCTTTACGGACTTATAACCGTCATTTTCGAGATCTACAGGTCCAATAACATATATTTTGATATAAATATGGGACTAAACGAATATTTATTAACTCAGCACCGCACCGGCTCCAGCACCGGTGCCGATGCCAACTCCGACTCCTCTGACTCAGACTCCTTCTCCAACTCTTTCCTTCTCTGACTCTCCTTCCTCCATCCTTCCTCCTTTTTCCCGCCATCTTCCTTTCTTCTTCCTGCTCTATTTTGCATTCAGGCATTTCTTCTTTTCAGGAGGGGACCCCCTCCAGGGGGAATCCCTGAACTCCGAAGCCGAATCCGACTCGGAATCCTTTTCCAACTCCGAATCCTCTACCCAGCCTCCAAATTTCAGCCTTCTACAATCAATTTAATTTTTAGGGGGCTGCGCCGGGCGCTGGGGTACGTAATCCTGTGCGGCGCGGGGCCATATACGGTTATAATATATATTTATATTTATTTATTTATTTTTATTTATTATTTATTTATTTATTTATTAATTAATTAATTTATTTATTTTATTTATTTTTTTTTTTTTTTTTTTTTTATTGTTTCGAAAAAAACCTGCGGTTTTTTTCGTCGATAAAAGGGGAAGAAAATTACACGGTAATTAACTCCCCCTCCAGCGTTATCGATCGTTTCGCGTTAGGCTTATCTGCCATCCAATATCCTTGCTCAACTACAGCGATTAATCGAATGAATGTTATTAATAATTTTCTTTCGATTATATTTTTCAATCAACCAGAGCACGTAGAAAGATGATTTAAACATCGATATAGGGGTAAAAAACATCGATAAATCGATTGAAACCGTCAAAAATGATCTATCGAACATTTAAAACCTTCTAGGAACAAAAAAACCCCTTTGGGGGGCTCCGCCCCCTTTTTGGGGGTAAAACCCTTGAGTTCAGGTTCAAAACCTCTTACATCGGTCTTCCAGACCTTAAATTCGGTCTCACCGACCTTAAAAACCCTAACCTTGACACGTCAAGCTTGAAAAACCAAATGTTGCAAAATGTTGCTTGCAACATTTGCAACATTGCATGCAACATTGTCTTGCAACATTTTGGCTGCCAATACACCACTATATATATATATATATATATATATATATATATATATATATATATATATATATATATCACCAACGTAAATTAACATGCTATATACTAATAACTTAATATATATATACAGTTGTCCCCCCCTATAACTATATATATATATATATATATATATTCTCTTCTTTCTTTCTTTAACTTCCTCTTTGCCCCAAGACTGGGGGTAAGGTGCGTGTCATGCATCGGAAAAGAAAAGCAGTAGAAGAATATGACAAAAGTCGAAAGAAAGCCCAGCCTTACCGCCCCCTCTGTACCATTAATTAGTGATAACTCGTCACAGACAGAAAATCCACCCTAGAACTTCATGGGACCACGACGGACCCTCACTATGGTAAATCGTCAATGTAGGGTTCATCTAGCCCAGTCCACAACCATACCCCCATACAAAACCCCGCCATTCTCTCCTATTATGCACCTTTGTTCTCGCCTCTGCCAAACTCGCATTTCTCTCCTTCAGACATTCGTTCACCGACTCCACTTTCTCTTCGGTCTCCCAGCCGGTCGGTTTCCAACACACTCGCCACTATACATCCGCTTAACCAACCGACTATCATTCATCCTTTCCACATGACCAAACCATCGCAACATACTTTCATTTATTCTCTCATTTACCCCTTTCTTCACACCACACAACTCTCTAATAAGTTCATTCCTCATTTTCTCAATTCTTCTAACACCTAGCATGCCCCTAAGATTGTCCATCTGAACACATTGAACTTTAGATCTATACTTCTTATTCCAGACCATAGTCTCACTACTATACAATAACACAGGTAACAACATACCCTCATGTAAGACCCTAGCGCACTCAAGACTTAGTCCCTTTACATTCACCAACGATTTAATTGCACCAGCTACCTTCCTGCCATTCACAACTTTCCTACTGCACTCTGCATCATCCGTTCCCTTCTCATCCAACACCGAACCTGGATAGATCTGTGTGACAAAAGGCATTTGATAAAAAGAGGGAGTTGTCCGCGGAAACCAAGCGAATGGGTTCAAGGAGAACCCCAGTTCTCCACGTTGTGTCATAAGCTTTCAAGGTCAAAAAAAGACGCCCGAACCATCCCGCAAGTTGAAAGGCTTCGGATGCCATGGTCTAAGTTTTACTAAAGTTACACAGTCCAGCGATTTTACATGGAAACCAAATTGGAAGTTTGAGAGAAAGCTTGACGGCTCTCCAGAACAGGGAGTAAGCGGCCAGAAACCATTTTCTCCATTAATTTACAGGAGAGACAGGTCAGCGAAATTGGTCTTTGGTTGTCTGACAACTTCGGATCTTTTCCAGGTTTGGGAATAGGAATTACAAAAGCTGTAGTCCAAATAGATGGAAAAGAAGATTCGATCCAGATTCTGTTATATAAATCCAGCAAAAATGCTGACGCCAAAGGATGGATATGACGGAGCATGATGTACGAAATCATGTCTGGACCAAGGGCACCGTCTTTGCTATTTGCCAATGCAGTTTGATACTCTGCAAGTGTAAAAAGACGGTTGTAGGTATGATCTTCCCCTTTCGCTGTTGGAACGTCTGGCAGTGCTGTGTCAATTCTCAGCTTTTGAAAGGATTCAGTGTAGCGGAATGAATTCGAATGGCTAGCAAAGCTATAACCTAACGCATCCGCTACCACCGCGGATCGGAAATCGTATCAGTTATTTCAGGCCCTTAACGGAGGACTGTGGGTGAGGAGTCATTGGAGCGACGAGATATTTTCCTGTGAAACTTTCCACACTAAAGGAAGGGAGTTGTGGAGTTAACAGTCGATATGTAAGTTCGAAAATATTGTTTACGCGTTTGACGATTAATTCGTCGAGATCTCGCTGCGGCTGCTTTAAAAATAATCATGTTTGGGGTGGTACGGGTCTTTTTGTATTGCCTGTAGAATTTCTTCTTCTCTCGGGTGGCTTGTGCGCACTCTTGGGACCACCAAGGGGTTGCCGACCGCTTGCCTGAGGAAGATTGCGGGATACAAGCTTCCGCTGCCGAGATGACTACTTTCTGGAAGAAGTGTAAGACCCTAGCGCACTCAAGACTTAGTCCCTTTACATTCACCAACGATTTAATTGCACCAGCCACCTTCCTGCCATTCACAACTTTCCTACTGCACTCTGCATCATCCGTTCCCTTCTCATCCAACACCGAACCTGGATAGATCTGTGACAAAAGGCATTTGATAAAAAGAGGGAGTTGTCCGCGGAAACCAAGCGAATGGAGTTTAAGGAGAACCCCAGTTCTCCACGTTGTGTCATAAGCTTTTTCAAGGTCAAAAAAGACGCCAAGAACCATCCCACAAGTTGAGAAGGCTTCCCTGATGTCATGGTCTAGTTTTACTAAGGGGTCCGCAGTCCAGCGATTTTTGCGGAAACCAAATTGGAAGTTTGAGAAAGCTTGACGGCTCTCCAGAACAGGGAGTAAGCGGCCAGAAACCATTTTCTCCATTAATTTACAGGAGAGACAGGTCAGCGAAATTGGTCTTTGGTTGTCTGACAACTTTGGATCTTTTCCAGGTTTGGGAATAGGAATTACAAAAGCTGTAGTCCAAATAGATGGAAAAGAAGATTCGATCCAGATTCTGTTATATAAATCCAGCAAAAATGCTGACGCCAAAGGATGGATATGACGGAGCATGATGTACGAAATCATGTCTGGACCAAGGGCACCGTCTTTGCTATTTGCCAATGCAGTTTGATACTTTGCAAGTGTAAAAAGACGGTTGTAGGTATGATCTTCCCCTTTCACTGTTGAAAAGTCTGGTAGTGCTGTCATGCGTAGATTCTCAGCTTTCAGGGATTAAGTGGCGGAATGAATTCGAATGGCCCGTAGCTATAACATAACGCATCCCGCTACCACCGCCCGGATCCGGAAATCAGTATCAGTTATTTCAGGCTATAACGGAGGACTGTGGGTGAGGAGTCATTGGAGCGACAGATAATTTCTGTGTAACTTTCCACACTAAGGAAGGGGAGCTGTGGAGTTAACAGTCAATATGTAAGTTCGAAAATATTGTTTACGCGTTTGACGATTAATTCGCCGAGATCTCGCTGCGGCTGCTTTAAAAATAATCATGTTTGGGGGTGGTACGGGTCTTTTTGTATTGCCTGTAAATTTCTTCACTTCTCTCGGGTGGCTTGTGCCTCTTGCGGGGACCTGAGGGTTGCCGACCGCCACCTGAAGAAGGTCGTGAGGTCCAACCTTGCTCTTCTGTGTCGACGACTTTCTGGAAGAAGCAAAAGGCATCATAACCAGATTGGAATCGTTTGTGAAGGAGAAGAGGGATATGTGGCCTGATAAAGGCCTCGCTCGATCCTTAACGCCAGCTGTGGAGTTGGGTTTACGTGGGCTTGGAACAAGCTCATTTAATGCTATTGGGTAATGATCGCTGCCGAATAAATAATCAAAGCGGGACCAGGTAAAACGATCCATAAGGGAATGGAAGCAAAAGGAAATATCAATACAAGAAGAAGTGTGTTTATTGTTACCTTCCGTTCTTCTTCTTTCATTTGAATATTGCGGACCGACCTCTCACGTGACCAAAATCTTGTTTTCTTCGATAGAACGACTCCGCCATCTTCCCCTCGCAAAGGATTTTGGATCTCTCTTCCTAAACTTACGAACTACATCTTGTGATCAAAGATAATTGTGCCAACGCATCTTACAAAGTATTTAGCAATCACCGCTCATTCTTTTGGTTGCATTTTGTGCCGTGAAAATCTAATACACAAGTATTTCTCGAACGTAAACAGGGTGAGTTATTTGTGCGTTATTTTCTAAACCTAATTCTCGCATACCATATTTGATTTCGTGCCACTGTTCGATCTTGTGTTCTGCTGCATTTTGATATTTAGTGAAAAACATTCAGTGATTTATACTCTTTATTATGCATTACATTTATTTAGATTTAAGTAACTTTTTTATATATTATTGGTTCATATAAGAGAACCTACGCACAAAATTATTAATATTATATAATAGTCTCCCCTTGATAGAAAATGTTAATTATTAATAGAGAACGGATTTTTCATGCGTAACTTTTACATTTCACATTGTAATCATATTATTATTATTATTATTATTATTATTATTATTATTATTATTATTATTATTATTATTATTATTATTATTATTATTATTATTATTATTATTATTATTATTATTATTATTATTATTATTATTGTTGTTATTATTATTATTATGGTTAATTGTTTTCAATATATTAATTATGTTTATTATTCTGTTAATACAGATTCCGACCCAGAACGTTGGTTTTTATCACTCAAGCCTTCTTCTTAAGTTACTTCAAACGTAATAGTGGTAACCCTGGAGTGTTGATCGGAGTGCTGACGTCGTCTATCCCGGCATTCCTACAGCTACAAGGATCCACACGCATCCACATCCTGAAGCGAACTTGTTATTTTTCATATAATTAAAAAAAATTATTCATTTTTTTAGATAAATTTTTTTAAAATAACGGGACGATTCTGTCCATTTGAACATTGTCAAATTAATTATTTTTACGTTATTTCGGCCCGTAAAAGCGGCCTCATATATATTTTTATCACCATTTATATATTTATTTGTATAATTTAGTGCGTCTTTTGGTCTCTGACCATTATATTCCTTATATTTAGTGTATGTAAGTTGCATTTTTAGCGCATTTTATTTCGCTATTTTTCTTCAAAAAAAAATTTATTTTATTTTTTACAATCTTACATTATTAATATTTATAAATTATGTCTCCTCCTGATGCTGCAAACACCGACAACATCAATGTGATATCGCAACAGCCTGCTTCAGACAGGGAAACACCTAACGCTTATACTGGAAAGTTTGTTAACAACGATTTAGACCTAACATTTACGCTACTTGAGCTCCAGCTCGAGTCAACTAATGAACATGCCCGCTTTAGGGCACTCTTAAATATATTACCTGTTCCCGTTTTGCAGCGCCTGAAGGACGTTTTACCTTCATTGCATTCTCACAATCAACCTTATACCCAACTTAAGACAGAACTCCTAAACCGTCTAGGAGAAACAGATGCTGAAAAAGTAAAAAAACTTTTGACTGGTGGTTCTCTTGGTGATCGATTACCGTCAGTTCTATTATCTGACATGCTCAATCTGCTCGACGGCCCTCCCGTGGGTAACTGTATACATATTGTACGTCATCTCTTCCTACAGAAACTTCCTACAGAGATGCAACTGCGCTTAGCCACTGTCGATCCCAACTGTTCACTGCAAGAACTTGCTACTTTTGCCGACAGAGTTTGCAAAGCGAAACCTCTTACGACTGCAGACATACCTTCACAAGTTTCGCATATCTCGGATTCCATCAGCAATACTAACCTAACACCAGCGTCACTTTCGCATGTGAATGAGTCTGTTAACGCAATGCGCCAACCGCCGCCCACTGAAAATGCTTATATTGTGTCCCAACTTCAAGTGTTACAAAACCACTATCATGGATTTGACTAACAGGAATTCGCATACTGGGAAACGCGTTCCACTGTTCCTAATCCTTACGTTCCTCCTCCCCTTCCTGTACCTCAACAACAACATCCTTATCCTCAACAACAATATCCTCAAACCTCAACAGTTATCCTCATCCTCAATTCCTCTCATCCTTTATTCCAACAACCTCCTTCATATTCCCAGGCCCTCCCCCCAATACTTCAAACACTTATTCTGCTTACAATTACGGTCATAATTCTCGCTCTCCAACTATGCAACGACGTTTCATATCGTCGTTCAAACCTACTCCCTCACCGCTAGTTCGCCTTCTTCTCCAAGTTACTTCTCAGGCCCTTGGTGTCAGTTTTCCGCTCACTTAAAACCAGGCAGGGCATTGTAGATATCACCAACGTTTTGGAGACCAAACACGGTCTTGTCTTAAGCCTTGTACTTTCGAGAATTTAAACTCCAACACCACTCCGTAAATACGCTCGGGGTGGTCTCAAAAGCGTCAAACTTACTTTGTGTTTACGATCCCTCCACCAAACTATCTTACCTCGTAGATAGTGGGAGCTCAATCTCAGCTGTACCACGTTCCATCCTCGGGAAAACTCATGCTCCAGAAGCATCGGGCTTTTTACGCGCCGCCAACGGCACCACCATCAACACTTATGGTACCAAACGACTCCATTTAACACTCTCGTTCCGTCGTGACTTTATATGGGACTTCACGATAGCCGACGTCACTTTACCAATAATAGGTGCCGACTTTCTGTCACACTTCAACCTTCTTGTTGACATGAATCACAACCGCATTATAGACTTTGAGACACATTTCTCATCCGCTTGTATCCGTGCATCCGCATCCATCAGTGGCATACATCTTTCTCCATCTAATAATATTTTTGAATCATTATTAATTACCGATTTTCCAGAGCTTCTTTCTCCAGTCTCCAAATTTCCTCCAGTCAAACACAATGTTGTTCATCACATTGAAACTTACGGCAGACCTCCATTCTCTCACGCCCGACGTCTTGCACCGGATAAACTCAAAGCGGCAAAGTTAGAGTTTGAATCTCTCTTAGAGAAGGGCATCATCCGACCTTCAAAGTCCGATTACGCCTCTCCCTTACACATGGTACTCAAACCAAATGGAGATTACCGCCCGACCGGCGACTATCGCTGCCTGAATGCGATCACCCGCCCGGACCGTTATAATGTACCTCATTTACAGGATTTCACATCCCACCTCTCTGGTTGTTCTATCTTCTCAAAGATCGACTTAATCTCCGCATTTTTCCAGATTCCTGTGAACCCGGACGACATCCATAAGACTGCCATAATCACTCCCTTCGGTCTTTACGAATTTCTTCGAACGCCATTCGGTTTAAGAAATGCAAGTCAATCATTTCAACGTCTTCTAGACTCAGTCTTACGCGGTTTACCTTTCGTCTTCGCCTACATAGACGACTTATTGATTGCCAGTGCTTCTCCAGAAGAACACACTTCACATCTCAGGCAAGTTTTTACCAGACTAAGCGAATTTGGTCTCTGCATCAACTCTTCCAAATGTGAATTCGGAGTTTCATCTCTAACCTTTCTCGGACATACAATCTCTGCCGACGGTATTCGTCCTCTTGAGGATCGAGTGGCAGCGATTCGTGACTTTCCGAAACCCGTCAAACAGCGTCAACTTCGTCGTTTCTTAGGCATGGTGACTTTTACCATCGCTTCATTTCCGTCTGCTGCTAAAAATTCTCATCCTCTCACGCAACTTCTTAAGCTCCACGCTTAAAGGGATCGGCTGCTCTGTCACTGTAGATTGGGAACGACGAAGCAACTATGCTTTCACCGCCCATCAAAGAAGCCCTTGCTTCTTCTGTGTTACTATATTCCCCATTTTTCGAAAACCCCAAAACAAAGGCCCCCGGGGGGGGGGACCCTAGATCAAACACTGATGCCTCAGATTCGCAGCAGGTGCTTGTCTGCAACAGTTTATTAATAACGAATGGCGTCCATTAGCTTTCTTTTCTAAAAAAGTTCCAGCCGCCTGAAACAAGGGTACAGCGGGCATTTGGTAGAGAACTTTCTAGCAATATATCTAGCTATTAAGCACTTCCGTTATTTCATAGATGGTCGTGAATTCCATGTCATAACCGACCATTTACCCATCACCCATGCCATTACAGCTTCCACAGTTAAACAGTCCCCTCGTGAAGCCCGCCACCTTGAATTTATTGCACAATTCACCACTGATATTCGCCATATAAAAGGAAAAGACAACATTCCTGCCGATGCTCTATCCCGAATTAACGCAATCTCTCCTTTACCTGACATCGATTTCGTCGAAATGGCTCGCCTGCAGCAACTCGAAGAGATTGTTTTTCCTCCTGCTTCTTCTTATGACATTCAAACTGTAGAAATATTTGGTTTTCCGCCTCTGTTATGCGACGTCTCTTCCGCACACCCTCGTCCAGTAGTACCAACCCCCATGCGCAGAAAGGTATTTCACACCATTCACGATGTGTCGCACCCAGGGGTAAAAGGTAGTCAAGTTAATATTGGCAAACATTTCGTCTGGCCGTCCCTACTAAAAGATGTTAAACTGTGGACAACGCAGTGTCTCAACTGCCAAAAATCCAAAGTGCACAGGCACACTGTCGCACCTCTTCAGCAATTTCTTCCCCCTGGTGAACGTTTTGACCAGGTGCACGTTGATATAGTCGGCCCATTACCACCCTCAAATGGTTTCACACATATTTTAACTTGCATAGACCGATACACTCGATGGGTAGAAGCCATTCCCTTGCGAGATACTTCCAGCGAGACAATTGCTCAGGCATTCCTATACAACTGGATAGCCAGGTTTGGGCACCACCTTCGAACCGTGTTCCACAAGACCAGGGTAGGGCAGTTGAGTCTCACCTTTGGTAAGGACAATTATGACTTTAATCGGCTCAAAGCGCCTTCGCTCTTGCAGCTATTCATCCCGCAAAGCTCAGGGCATCATAGAACGGTTTCACCGGCAGCTAAAGGCTTCTCTTATGGCCCACGGAACACCGGACAATTGGTCCGAAACTCTTCCTCTCGTCCTCCTCGGTATCAGAACTTCGTACAAAGAAGACCTCAAATGCTCGACTGCTGAGCTCGTTTACGGCTCTACCATACGAATACCTGGTGAGTTTATCCTTCCTTCTCCAAAAACTACGAACCAGCACACCTTCCTGGCCCGCCTTCGTCAGTGTACCGAGGCATGGAAACCATCTTTGCCACGTCATTCCCCTCGTCCAACCTACATGCCTGCGGATTTGGACACATGCTCTCATGTATTAATTCGGCACGACTCACACCGTAGTCCGTTGCAAGCCCGCTATGACGGACCCTTCCTCGTATTAAAACGCTACCGAAAGTACTTCACCTTACAGAAGGGGAGCAAAGTGGAAAATATCTCAGTGGATAGGATCAAACCGGCTTATTTCGACCATGATCCCGCTTCTTCCACCACTCTTTCTCCACTTCCTGCACCCGCTCCATCTACCTCTACTTCGCAAGATAATACCGACTTTATGCCCATTTTGCCTTTTACATCAACTTGTTCTCCACCTGAACCTCTGCCACCTCCTTCAAGCATTGTCACTCCTTCGCCAGCTACTTCAGCGCCCCACGCTACGACATCTCCGCCTCCTGCTCCAATGCAGACATCTCCGCCTCCTGCTCCAATACAGACTTCTCCTCAGACTCCGGAACCTATTCGGACTCAAACCTTACCGTCTTGTCTACCTCGTTCCAAGTCGCGTTATGGACGAACACTACGCCCGGTTGTCCGATTTACACCTTGATTGATTCCTCACGACACTCCGTTGTTCGGAGGGGAGCCATGTTACCTTCCGTTCTTCTTCTTTCATTTGAATATTGCGGACCGACCTCTCACGTGACCAAAATCTTGTTTTCTTCGATAGAACGACTCCGCCATCTTCCCCTCGCAAAGGATTTTGGATCTCTCTTCCTAAACTTACGAACTACATCTTGTGATCAAAGATAATTGTGCCAACGCATCTTACAAAGTATTTAGCAATCACCGCTCATTCTTTTGGTTGCATTTTGTGCCGTGAAAATCTAATACACAAGTATTTCTCGAACGTAAACAGGGTGAGTTATTTGTGCGTTATTTTCTAAACCTAATTCTCGCATACCATATTTGATTTCGTGCCACTGTTCGATCTTGTGTTCTGCTGCATTTTGATATTTAGTGAAAAACATTCAGTGATTTATACTCTTTATTATGCATTACATTTTATTTAGATTTAAGTAACTTTTTTTTTATATATTATTGGTTCATATAAGAGAACCTACGCACAAAATTATTAATATTATATAATAGTCTCCCCTTGATAGAAATGTTAATTATTAATAGAGAACGGATTTTTCATCGTAACTTTTACATTCACATTTGTAATCATATTATTATTATTATATATTATTAATTATATTATATTATTATATTATTATAATATTATATTATTATTAAATATATATTATTATTATTATTTGTGTTGTTATATTATATTATGTAAGACTATGATATATTATTATGTTTATTATTATTGTTTAATATAGATTCCGACCCAGAACGTTGGTTTTTTATCACTCAAGCCTTCTTCTTCTTAAGTTACTTCAAACGTAATAGTATCTAAGCGTTCATAGGTTGGGAGTCCTGTGTTAAGGCATCCCAGGAAAAGGTTAGGAGATTATAAGATCTTGGACTAGAAAAAACAGAGTCACCCTTAAGGGGTGGCGGAGGTTGAAGTCACCTAGTATAACAACCGGAGCAGGCGAGCTGTTAAAAGACTACTAAGCCGACCTAGAAATTCACTACTCATGAAGCCTATAGTAGATTGAACATATAGTAATGTCGATGGATAAGTGAATTCTTGCCGCTACTGCATGAAGTTTGGTAGAACGAATAGGGGATTAGATTTGAAAATACCCCGCCTCCCCTATCATTGTCACCTTTTTCTATAGAAGTTATATATTCAGATGGTTGAAAAAAGTCACGATGACATAGTCGAAATTCCTGCAAAACATATACACTTTGGAGTACATATGTTTATTAAGCTTTGAACATAACTTCAAAATAGTAAAAGCCACGACAACCATTGAAGCGAAAGTAGTCATGGCTGAGTTATGAATTATTATGATGGCTATTAGTAACAAGTGTCTCTAGTGACTGGGGGTATAATGTTAGGCAGGTGGGTTCAGATTTGAGAAGGAAGGTGAGACGTGCGCGTCTCGCCTGAGGGAAGGGGGAACAAAACCTGGGGGAAAGGGTAGTCATACACCAGAGATTTTTTTAGGTTGTATGACATCTTTTTAGGCGAGGAGTTTTCAGATTATATTTGGTGAAAGAGCATTCACCTGAATCCGCGAGATAAGTTGAATTTCAATAAATCCAACTTCGTTATGTGGTTTGGTTGGTTAAAAGAAGAGCATTCGTAATGCTCATATTTATCCGCTGAGAGCAGTATCCAGAATCCGCTTGGCAAGACACGATTCAGAAATGTGGCAGATTGTAGTGTTGTTTCCAGGAAATGCGTGAGGGAAGGTGTAACGAAGCGGTATTGTCTTCTTGAGAAATGTTAATTGGGTTGCTGACACTCGATCTTCCAAATGGATTCGATGAATTAGGGCATCGTCTGATTCTGGAGAATTTTCCAGTACTTTATCATGCGGGTGATTTTGGGAAGTTGGGCAGTTTGATTGCGAGAATGGGGACCTCTGGTCTATCTCATGCCTCCCAACGACCAGAAACCACCACTTAGAGCGTTTCGACGTTGTACGTTGAAGTTTTTTCAATCATCTTTCTCGGAAGATACAGGAAGCCATTAGAACAGAGAAATGCGGCATCGCATCAAGCCTCCATTTGGGACGCTGTTATCCAATCAATCTTTCTAGCGGTATAGAATTCCCTTAGAGAGAGCTGATAAAGGAAACTCAGGGAGGAAGAGTATATCAGAAGAATCAAAGCAACTAAAACTGTCTTGTAGGACTATTAGATGGGGTTGGGTGAGTTGCTCATAGCTGCGGATTGTTTGGGTACAGTCTTTTTGAAGCCTTTGCATTTGTCTCAGAAGTAGACTTATGGCGAGGTCTCTTCTGAGTTGTGATTTTTTACATCTGGGGTTACTGTGTTTTGTTTAAAAATTCGGATGCTATATATTTTAACGAATTAATCTTAAACTTGGCGGACTTATTCTTTTCTGTGTGTTTTGAAACATCTTTACCAGGGGGTTTTAGTTATAGTGGGAGGCGAATTAAGGGCACAAAGAGACCGTCCTCTTGCATAAGTTTGGTGAACCAAATTTGGTTGATATGGAGATAGTGTGTCTTGCAGGGATGTTTTTCCAAATTTTATTGATGAGCTAGCTTTAGTTTCATTGCCTAGTTTGTTGAAGTTAATTTACTCAGGATAGCTTGTTGTTGGCTTTTGGACGGAGATTGAATCACAGGGCTGCTTTTGTACTCTTGAAGAAGTTGGTTGTCTAGTGTGAGCAGTACAGGTAGACTGGTTGCATTACTTGCCTGAGTTTCAACGGAATTTATGAGAGGAATCTATTAGGAAGGGTTGTATTGGCGATTACCCGCGGAGGCGTGGGGCAGCGTAATTTGTGGTGAAGATGATTTTGATTTGTCTGAAATATTTTTTCTTGACGCCGGCGTATAGCATCCATTCCTGGCCTTCAATTTATGTATGTACATAGCTCTAAAACCTCCTGCTCAAACAGGTAGGACGGGCATTTGAAAGAGGAGGCACTGTGGGGTCCTCTACAGTTTCTAAAGTTAGGGGTATTTTCACAGGGAGTGTGAAATAATTCTCCGCAGATTGGCCATATGTCTCCTGTACCCTACAGTATTTTCGGGGATGACCAAACCGTTGAAATTTGAAGCAACGTCTGGGTCGAGCAGGGATAAACGTGCGCAAACACTGTGGACTGCTGAACCCTATTGACCTTTGTAGGTGGATAATGGGTATTTAAAAGCAAGCCAGTAACGGGGATTTGGTTTGCTCAGGCGAGTTTCCCGCGAGGGGCGAAATCTATAAATGTTTGTAACGGAAAATCTTTTCTGTTGGGAAGTTCTTCCAAAATGACAGATGTGTCTTCGTCTTTCTGCTCATAACAATAAATAGTGCCTTTAGATGTGTTTCTTATTCATCGGGAGATAGAAATAAGAGGGCAATATCTGCAAGAGACGTTAGGGATGACAGAATGGAACTTTGATTTCGGTAGCAGCTTTTACGAGAATGGGCCCATTCCTCATCAATGTGACTGGAGGGTCTTCAACTCTTAGGACTTTTTCAAGTGCCCTACTGATAAGAATGGTTCTGTGCTCAGTAGAGTTTGGTGCGTAGTGGAAACGCAGTATGTTGATACATCGGAATGGCATGTTCTGCTGCACATTCCGGAGGCGGTGCAGCGTTATGGAGCGGTAACTAATGAGTACGACTGTTTACGGGGGGCACCTTTACGGATTGCCCGGGCACGTTGCAGTGGCACCTGGAGTGTTCGGGGTTTGCTGGTCGACGAATCGGTAAATTTTGCAAAGACCTCAGGTGTAAGAAGAAGGAAGCAAAGCATTGGTACCAGGTCTAGAAGTAGTATAGGACCGGTGGTAGGGTCATTGCTGGGTACCTGCACAGCATCGGTAATGTTGTGATGTTGTTTAAACTCACCTTTACTTTACACGTTATTTCATTTTAAAGGACTTTCCATGAAATTTTTTTTTACACAAACTCTTCGTCTTCCATGGCATGAAACAGCATAGCAATAAAGCAAAATGAGACATAAACGTTAAATAACAGGATGGCTGAAGGCATATATTTCATTAAAGGAAGGGTTAATCCTTCTCTCCACACAGCGTCACAGTCCATGAGGACCCACACAACCACCCTGACCCCACCCCGTAGGGTGGGCTGTGGGATGTCGGCCTCGGAAGATCATCTCCCAGAAACTTCTACGTCGGTGACCACCCTTTACCACACGGCACCATAGTCTTCACGCCAAAGCCTTGAGCATTATACACACAAAGTGCAGATCAGCCTCCCAGTGGTTATGCCAGGGCTCAGGTTCCCCTACAATTGGCTGGCCCGCGCTCAGCAGGTGAGCGTAAATTGCACCGGCCGTTTTCAAGCTGTAACCCTCATCCACGGGGGGAGAAGTGATAGGGTTAACTGTAAACCCGTGCGGAAAGGCACCGGATAGCCCAAGGGGGCTGTGATGGGAAAAGGGAGGAAACCTTATACATAAAATTAAAGGGGACTTATGGTGGATTTAAAAAAAAAAAAATCGCTTCTTTCGCTCTAGTACGCTGAAGGGCGGGCAGTATATCCCGCCCAACAGCGTCCCAGAGAGCCCTCCAACCACTATCAAGGGTGAGCGACTGGACTGCGGGGGTATATAATATATATATATATATATATATAATAATATATATTATATATATATATATATATTTCTAATTTATATATATAATTATTTATATATATTATAGATATATATATATGTATATATATATATATATATATATATATATATATAAATATATATATATATATATATATATATATATATATATATATATATTATATATATATTATATATATATTATATATTTACACTATATATATATATATATATATATATATATATATATATATATATATATATATATATATATATATATATATATATATATATATATATATATATTTATAAAAAATTGAGACGTCAATAGTTATAATAAATAGTAATGCCTTTAATAAAATATTGCTTGTGAAATCCTAAGAAATTTATTGAGGAATATAGCAGAATATTTCGACCAAACTTGGTCCTCGTTCCGCTGCTAATAAACTATTATTATTATTATTATTATTATCTACTAATATAGATATAATGAACTATATTTTATATGTATTTTAGTATATATATAAATTATATATATAATATATATATATATATATATATATATATATATATATATATATATATATAAGAATCTTTGTCAATCAGATTTTTGTTGGTACGAAATCGAAATCGCCTATAGTGATGGGAGCCTTACCCTTCTTTGAAGGTTTCAGAGCAAAAGTAGAAATAAAACTTTATTCTCTTCAATGTTAACATAATAAATTTTAAAAATACTCGCACATCATCATCATCAGCATTCATATAAAATTTATTATTTTTTTCTAAAAATAAAAAATTTTATTTCAAAAAAAAAAAATAAAATTTTCAACACCCCCCCCCCCCCCCCCAAAAAAAAAAAAAAAAAAAAGCACGTCCACTTTCACTGAAGCATAAGAATGAACTGATTTTAATTTGTCTTTATATATATATATATATATATATATATATATATTATATATATATATATATATATATATATATATATATATACTATAATATTATTATAAATATAATATATATAATATATATATATATTATAAGTATGTATTTTTATGTACAGAAGGACATTAAAGAACAACTAGCCAACTCGATCAAACTTGCAATACAATTTATATGAGTATAATCTCCAAGTTGTTATAAAATTCAAAAAGGCCAAAGTGGCAATATGCTAAAAATTATTATAGGAATTGGCAACCTTTTTGTTGCCATGTTTGTCTGATTTTTCAAAACTAATAAAGTTGGTCTTTTTTCTGGGCTGTAAAATAGCAGCCCACAGTTTATATTATTGTATATATTGAAATAAAAATATCGTACACACAATTTGCTGTTGCAAAAAGCATTCTTTTCTTATTTTCTTGATTAATTACTACGTTTTTATGTATTAAATTGTTAAAAAAAATTCTTTTCACTTTTTTTTTTTTGACAAAAATTTTATATTTCCGTCAACATCCTACGACTGGCACTTTTAATTTGGAGGGGCTCCAGCCCCGGAGCCCATAAAGACGAGCCGCCACTGGTTGTCAGTGAGGGCAGTCCTCGGTGTGAAGTTATGTTGGATGGTGAACAGCTGAAACAAGTATCCGAGCTTAAATATTTAGGATGTATGTTGGATGAAAAGAGAACGGATGATGCAGAGTGTATTAGGAAAGTGGCTGGAGCAATTAAATCCTTGGCGGATGTAAAAGGACTAAGTCTTAGTTGAGCTATGGTCTTACATGAGGGTATGCTGTAGCCCGTGTTAATGTATAGTAGTGAAACTATGGTAAGAAATAAGATATATAGATCTAAAGTACAACATGTTCAGACGGACAATCTTAGGGGCTTGTTAGGTGTGAGAAGAATTGATAAAATGAATGAGCGCATTAGGGAGTTGTGTGGTATGAAGAAAGGAGTAGTGAGAGGACAGGTTCGTAGCTAAAATTATGTTTAAATATATTCTACCCGGGTTAGGGTTATCGTACCTCCCTAAAATTTGGCAGCACGTCGGGTGATGACGTAACCTCGTCGTAGGAGAGGTTACGTGGCCGTGCACCCCCCCCCCGTAGGGATTGCCGGCCAATTAAAAATAGGAAATTACCGTAGAAGGATGAAATTTGGAGACTGCATAGAGGAGGAAAGAGTAAGAGGTGTTGGAGTCGGGGTACAGGGGACCCCCTCCGGACTGAAAGAAGAAATGGACTGAATGCATGAGAGAAGTGGAGAAAGGAGTCGGAGTTGGCACCGCACCGCACCATACCTCGTAACGGTTAGAGTTTGCGACATGGTATCTTCCTCAAACTTGGCACCCCTTTTGGGGGTGACGTAACCTCGTCGTAGACGAGGTTACGTGGCCGTGCACCCCCCCGGAGGGGGTGCTGGCCCCTCCAAGTAGGATGTGATCATTGAATGATGAAATTTGGTATACATCCTTCTTACAAGGTAACCTCGACACAGCCGAGGTTACGTGGCCGTGCACCCACCTGATGGGGGGTGCTGGCCCCTCCAAGTAGGAAATGGACGCTAGAATTGAAATTTTGGTAACCACCTTTCTTAAGACAGGTAAACCTCAACACGCAGCACGCACCAGGGTAACGTGACCGCTACGCCCACTTGCACGGTCTTGGGTCTCTAGCCCAATACCTTGGAAAATTGGCGCTGTTAGAAGGCATGAAATTGGCATACATCCCTTCTTATAAGGTAACCTCGACGCCGCCGAGGTAGCGTGACGCTACGCCCATTGACGGATGGGGCTGTGCCCCAAATCCTTGGAAATTGACATAGAAGGATGAAACGTGGTATACACCTTTCTTATAAGGTAACTACGTTGCACACGAAGTTACGTGTCGCTACGCTCACAGGGTGTTGGGGCAGAGTCCCAAAACCTTGGAAATTGGCGCAGAAAGATGAAACTTGGAAAACACAAAGAAGAGGAATGATAGATAGGACTGGAGGAAGAGCACGGAGCTTGAACTGACTCAAGGTCTTATTATCAAATATTAATTATTTTTTAAATTTTATTATTTATTTTTAAAAAAATTATTTATTTTTCAAATTTTATTTATTTTTGTTTTATTTGTTTAAAACACTTGTTTTTACTAAAACTTTTTTTATGTTTATAATATAAAAAATGCATGGCTTACAGACCCTAAAGCATTAAATCAGTAAATCAAACCACTCACCCCACCCATCCATGATCTATTGATCTGTTGATTCAAACCATATTTTGTATAACATAACGCAAAACTTTTATTTATTTTTATTTGTTTAAAAAAATTTTTATTCTTTTTATGTTTATAACTTAAAAACTTGCGTTTTGACACCCCTAGAGCAGTAAATCAGTAAATCAAACCACCCACCCCCACCCCTCCCACCCATCCATGATCTATTGGTCTATTGATTCAAATCATATTTTGTATAACATAACACAAAACTCAACATAAAAATAAGTTCTTTATATACCGACCAACGAATATATACTAACGCTAACAAAGTTTTCACCTTAATTAAGGACCTAACATAGATAACCTGACACTAAGAACTATAATATACAACGACAAATCTAATACTTACCTTACGCACGAATAAACAGCTAACATTAACAAAGTTCCACCCAATATTGGTATCAATGTATATGTTTATAAGATCGTAGATCTTGAATGAGATAGTTTCATGTCCCTAATAGATGTCTGGGGACCCCCTAGAGGGGGTTCCTCAGAAAGTAACGCCGAAGTGCGTAAAAAAAAAAAAAAAATCTAGAGAGGAAGAAAGAAGGGAGAAAGGATGAAGTAAGAAGAAGTCCTATGTGTCGCCGGGCAAATGAGCATAGCCGGCACCGTGCTGGAGCTGGTTGCGGCCGATTAGGTAAACATTGCGGTATTCTCCCCATAATACTTGTAGGTGATCAATGTATATGTTTATAAGGCAATAACACCGATACTAGTTGGCACCAATCCGCGGAAATATGACTATCTATATCTCGAATTTACTTATGTTCACACAAGATGCCTTATTAATCAATACGTGCTCTTGAACCTATTTCTTTTTTAATACAGGTTGTGTATCTTAACTCTATAACTAAATAGAGACCTTATCTTGTTGCATACTTATGATTTGCTACCTTGGAAATATCTGTTCAACATGTACAGATTCGATTTTGTTATATGCGATCACTTAACGAAATGAGTAACCCGTTTTTTGCGTAAACAGAGACTTGAAGGACTGACATTTCTATTTTCAAATCTGCGTTCTCTCCTATATTGATACTCAACAGTCTACAGCTAGAGTATTCATCGGACTCCATATCTCTCTCTTCTTTTTATCTCAAGATTCACAATATATTATGCATCACTTAGTATTTATCAACACTTTATGTCTTATTCTGGAATTTGAGCTTTTTTATAATTTATTTTTCAATGACATGATAATTTAGTTTTTTTTAAATTTTAGTATTTATTTTTAAAAAAAAATATATATTTTATAAAAACATCTGTTGTATTCTGTCATGGTGCTTATTTGCGTTTTATAGATAGTATTTTATAGATTGCTTTTACTAAAAAACCATTTTATTCTTTTATGTTATAACGTAACAACAAATTTGCGTTACGCACCCTAAACCAGTAAATCAGTAAATTCAAATCACATAACCCCCATACCTTACTTACGAATAAACAGTCAACATTAACATAGTACACTGATAATATCAGTAAAGTAACTACCATTGCATCACAAAACTGTAAACCCTACTTCCTTACTCCACCTACCAAAGAACCTAACTTATCAAACTTACCAATGTTGAGTGTGTGCAATAGGTCCTCGACAGCGAAACTGTTT
>JABUQX010111586.1:10000-30910 GCA_015478945.1 Trachelipus rathkii | reverse complement strand
CAGCAGGCAGCAGGCAGGCAGGCAGCAGGACAGGCAGGACAGGACAGGTAGATAGGACCAGGAGTTTCGATTAAAATAACCAGCATATATGTTATATTTTACTATTTAAGTTCTACAAAGTGTTTTATTTCAAGACTTAGAAATATTTGTTATTCGCAAGCAGGAAGCAGGGCAGGCAGGCAGCAGGCAGGGCAGGCAGGCAGGCAGGCAAGGCAGTCAGGCAGGCAGGCAGGCAGGAGGCAGGCAGCAGGCAGGCAATCAGGCACGAACAGCGCAGGCCGAGCAGGCAGGCTAATAACCTATTGGTAAATGGGATATGAAAAATTGTACCAAAAAATATATAGGAATTTTGTTATTCGCCAGGCAGCCAGGGCAGCAGGCGGCAGGCGGCAGGCGGCAGCCAGGCAGGCAGGCGGCAGGCAGGCAGGGCAGGCAGGCAGGCAGGAGGCAGCTATGTCTAGGGCAGTGCTAGGGCAGGAGCAGGCAGCAGAGGCAGGAAAGGGCAGGGCTAAAACCTATTCGAAAAAAGGGACATGAAAAATGTACAGGCAGGCAGGCAGCGCGGCAGGCAGGCAGGCAGGCAAGAAGCAGGCAGGCAGGCAGGCAGGCACGCAGGCAGCAGGCAGGCAGGCCAGGGCAGGCAGCAGGCAGCACGAGTAGGCAGCAGGCAGGGCAGCGGCAGGCAGGCCAGACAGGCAGGCATCAGGCAAGTCAGGCAGGCAGGCAGCAGGCAGGCGTCAGGCCGGCGGCAGGGCGTTCAGTTGATTGTGTTAATATATGTTCAAAAGTATATTACGATGAATAACTTGTGCTAGCAATCCTTTCTCTGTTGCTCAGGTGAAATGTCCAAAATACCTATAGGAAACATTTGTTATTCGCGGCAGGAAGAGCAGGCAGGCAGGCAGGCAGGCAGGCAGGCAGGGCAGCAGCAAGGGCAGGCAGCAGCGCGGCGGCAGGCAGGTACGGCAGGCAAGGAAGGCAGGCGGCAGAGAAGAGGCCATGCAGCACAGGCAGCGGCAGGCAGCAGGCAGGCAGGAGGCGCAAGGCAGCGTGCAAGGCAGGGCAGCCAGGCATCCGGCAGGGCTTAAAACACTATTCGTAAATGGGACATTGAACTGTCAACAATATTATGATAGGTTTGTTATTCGCAGGCAGGAGGCAGGCAGGCCGAGGGCTGGGAGGCGGCAGGCAGGCTGGCACGGCGGGATGCAGGCAGGCAGGCAGGCAGGCCGGCAGGCAGGCAGCAGGCAGGGCGGAGGACAGAGCAGGCAGACAGGCAGGCAGGGCGGCAGGAAGGCAAGCAGGCGGGCAGGCAGGCAGGCAGCAGGCAGCAGGCAGGCAGGCAGGCAGACAGGAGGCAGGCACGGCAGGCAGGCAGCGCAGGGCAGCGGCAGGCACGGAGGCAGAGCCAGGCAGGCAGGCGAGCACGGCAGGCGGAGCAGGGCAGGCAGGCGCTAAAACCTTTTGCTAAAATTGGGATTGAAACAGTAAAAAATATCTAGATATGCATATTTGTTATGTGCGGCGTGTGGCAGGGGAGCAGGGCAGGCAGGCGGGCAGAGGCAGGGCAGGCAGGCCAGGCAGGCGGAGGCAGGCAGGAGGCACAGGCAGGCAGGCCAGGAGGCAGGCAGGCAGACAGGCAGGAAGGCAGGAGGCAGCAGGCATCGTTGTAGGATTACCTCCCTTAGGCAGGCAGGTCAGGCAGGCAGGCAGGGCGCAGCGACGGCGGAGCAGGCAGGAAGGCGAGTAAGGCAGGCAGGCGTAGGCAGCAGTAAGGCTGGCAGGCAGGCAGGCCGCAGAGGAGGAGGCAGCAGGAGGCAGGAGGCAGGAGGCAGGCAGGAGGAGGCGGGAGGAGGAGCAGGCGGCAGGCGGCAGGTGGCAGGCGGCAGGAGGCAGGCGCAGGCAGGCAGCAGGCAGGCAGTGGCAGGAGGCAGGCACAGGCAGGCTTAAACCTATTTGTAAAATGGGATATGAAAATGTTCCAAAAATATTTGAATATTTTTTATTCCGCCAGGGCAGCAGGAAGCAGAAATGGCCACAGTGCCTTGGATAAGCAATGAAAATGTTCACACATTAGAAGACATAGGTCATAATAACAGGTTTGCTCCTGTCAATAATTTTACTGTGAAATAATCCACAGAAAATTGTCCCAAAATTATAGGACATTTATTGTTATTCGCGGCAAGGCAGGGAGGCAGCAGGCAGGCAGGAGGCAGGCAAGCAGGGCAGGCAGGCGGGAGGGCAGGCAGGCAGGCAGGCAGGCAGGCGGCCGGACGGCAGGCAGGCAGGCAGGCAGGGAAGGGCAGCTGAAGGATGCTGGGAAGGCAGGAGGCAGGCCAGGCAGGCAGGCAGTTCAGGCAGGCAGGCAGGAAGGCAGGCAGGCAGGAGGTTCATTGAAAGGCAGGCAGGCAGGCAGCCGGCAGGCAAGCCAGGCAATCAGGCAGGCTTAAAAATATTCGTAAAATGGGATTAATTAATTTTTGCAATATATAGAATATTTGTATTATAGATGCGGGGCAGGCAGGGAGGTGGGCAGGCAGGCAGGCAGGCGACAGGCAGGCAGGCAGGCCAGGCGGCCGGCAGGCCGGAGGCAGGCCAGCAGGCAGGCGGAGGCCGGCCGGCAGGCAGGGGGGCGGCAGCCGGCAGGCAGGCCGTGTTGGCAGGACAGGCAGAGGCAGGCAGGCAGGAGGCAAGCAGGGAGGCAGGACAGGCAGGCAGGCAGGACAGGCAGGCAGGCAGCAGAAAGGCAGGCACGCTAAACCTTTCGTAAGATGGATTGAAAAATGTCCAGATATATCGGAAGTATTTGTTATGTCGCAGCGCGCAGGGAGGCAGGCAGGCGGCAGGAGGCAGGCAGGAAAGCAGGCAGGAGGCAGGCAGGCAGGCAATAAGGTCAGACGAGGCTCGCGGCAGGCGGAAGGGCTTCTCCTATTCGTTAAGGGACTGAAAACTGGTCCCAAAATATATAGGATATTTGTTATTCGCAGGCAGCCAGGCAGGCAGGCAGGGCAGGCAGAAAGGAGGCAGGCAGGCAGTCAGGAAGGCGGCAGGCAGGAGGGCAGGCAGCCAGGCAGGCAGGGCAGGCGGGCAGGCAGGAGGCAGGCAGGCAGGAAGCGGCAGGCAGGCAGGCTTAAAAATATTCGTAAAATGGGACATGAAATGTCCAAAAATATATAGGAATAGTTGTTATTCGCAGGCTGGCAGGCAGGCAAGCAGGCAGGAGGCAGGCAGGCAGGCAGGCGCAGGCACGGCAGGCAGGCAGGAGGCAGGCAGGAGGCAGGGCAGGCGGCAGGCAGGCGGCAGGCAGGAAGGCAGGCAGGCAGGCAGGCAGCCGGCAGGCAGCCCGCAGGCAGGCCGGCAGGCAGGCCGCAGGCAGGCAGGCAGGCGGCAGGCAGGGCAAGAGGAGGCAGTTTCATTATAAACCCAATAAGTAAATTATATCTTATTAGTTCATACAAAGTGTTTATGTATCACGATTTTACTTCTTTCTTCACTTTTAACTTAGTTCAACAAATATCCTTTAATAAACTAGTGAGTGCAAGTAACTAGTGACCCAAAGATCATATTGTGTTTATTGCAAGATTCTCTTGATTTAAAGGCTTTTTGAACTATAGGTTTTTTATTGTAAAAAACTTTGCCTAGGGTCGTGCAGCAGGCAGGCAGGCAGGCGGCTAAACTTTCGTGAAAATGGATATGAAAATGTCGCCAAAATATTATAGGAAATATTTTTATTCGGCAGGCAGGCGGCAGGCAGGCCGGCAGGCAGGCAGGCGGGCCGCAGGCAAGCAGCAGGCAGGCAGGCAGGGCAGGCAGGCAGGGCGACAGGCAGGCAGGAGGCAGAGCAGGCAGGCGGCAAGTCAAGGCGCTCACGCTAACTTCCGTAAATGGGATATGAAATGTCCCAAATAGTATAGGATATTTTGTTATTGCGGCAGGGCAGGAGGCATGCATGCAGGACAGGCAGGGGCGGAGAGCGCGGGCAGGCAAGCAAGCAGGGCAGGCCAGGCGACAGGCAGCGGCGGCAGGCAGGAGGCAGCAGTCAGGAGGCGAGGCTAACCTATTCGTAAATGGGACGATGGGAAAAAGCGGTCCCGAAAAATATTAGGCAATATTTGGTGATTCGCAGGCAGGAAGGCAGGAAAGCAGAGGCAGGCGCGGAAGACAGCAGCGAGGCAGGCAAGGCCGGCAGGCAGGAGGAGCAGGCAGGCGCAGGCAGGCAGGCAGGAGGCTAAACCTAGTTCGTAAAATGGGACAATGAAAATGTCCAATATATATAGGGCAATGTTTGTCTCGGCAGCCAGGCAGGCGGCGGCAGGCACAGGAGGCAGGGCAGGGCGGCAGGCAGGCAGCAGGCAGTTAGGCCGGCAGACAGGTTAGGCAGGCAGGCAGAGGCGGGCATGAACGCGTGCGGGTCGCATTGAGGCAGGCAGGCAGGCGGAGGAGGCGAGGCAGGCGCAGGAGGCGCGGCGGCCAGTATAAATATACTCAGTATTTGAAATGATTTAGTTACTATTTATTTTTCATACAAAAGTGTTTATTTCACGTTTTCTTTTTTTTCCCATTTACTCTTTCTTAATAGTATCTTCGATTAGAAATTCAATGACTATCACTACTATATGACCCAAATTCACATTCGGTTTTAGTCTCAGATTCTTGATTTAAAAGGTTTTTGACTGATGGCTTTTTTTATTTAAAAAAAACTTTGCCAAGAAATCGCTGGCAGGACGGCAGGCAGGCAGGCAGGCAGGCAGGCAGGAGCAAGTCAGCAGGCTAAAACCTTTACGTAAAAGTGGATTGAAAATTGTCCCAAAATTATCGTCTATTGTTATTACGAGGCAGGCAGGCCGGCAACGAGGCAGGCAGGCAGGCAGGCAGGCAGGCGGACGCGGCAGGCAGGCAAGCAAGAAGGCAGCGACAGGCAGACAGGCAGGGCAGGAGGCATGAGGTAGGCAGGAGGCGCGCGGCGGAGCAGGCTAAAACCTTTCGTTGTAAAAGGGGACTTGAAAAATGTCCCAAAAAGCTTATAGGAATATTTGTTTTTCGCAGGCAGGCATGCGGGAGCAGCAGGCAGGCAGAGCAGGGCAGATCAAGCAGGCAGAGCTGGCAGGCAGGCAGGCGCAGGAGGAGGCGGCAGGCAGGCTAGGCAGGCAGGCAGGCAGGCAGGCAGCGCGGGAGGAGGCAGGCAGGTGCAGGCAGGGCAGGAGGCAGGCGGCGGCGGCAGGCAGGCAGGCCAGGCAGGCAGGCAGGCAAGCAGGCAGGAGGCAGGCAGGCGGGGGCAGGCAGGCAGGCAGGCAAGCAGGCAGGCAGGCAGGCGGCAGGGAGGCATTAGCTAGCGGCAGGCAGGCAGGCAGGGAGGTCAAACCTATTAGTAAAATGGATATGTGAAAGTGACGGACGGAGTGCGGCGGGCTGCGGGAGGCAGGCGGCAGGCAGCAGGCGGCTGACGATGCGGCGGCAGGAGCAGGGCAGGAGGCAGGCAGGCGGGCAGGCATGAAGGCAGCACGGCAGGCAGGCAGGCAGGTAACCTTATTTGTAAAATTGGGATATGAAAATGTCAAACTATATAGATTTTGTCATGTTCGCAGGGCAGGCAGGCAGGCAAAGCAAGAGGCATGGCAGACAGTGAGACGGCAGAGGCAGGAGAGGCAGGCAGGTAGGCAGCAGGCAGCCAGGCAGGCAGGCAGCGGCAGCAGGCAGAGGCATGGCAAGAGTTCAAATCTTTTGTTTAGTTCGTAAAATGGGACATGAAAAATGTCCCAATATGTAGACTCAAGGTAGGCAGGCAGGAGGCAGGCAGGCAGGCGGAAGGGGCGGCAGGCAGGCAGGCAAGCAGGGCAGGCTGGCAGGCGCAGGCAGAAGCAGGAGGCAGAAGGCAGGCGGCGGCAGGCAGGCAGGCAGGAGGCAGGCTAAACCTATTCGTAAACTGGGATATGGAAAAATGTCCCACAATAGCGAATAGGATCCTATGTTGTTATTGCAGGCATGCAGGTAGGCATGCGCAGGCAGGCAGCAAGAGGCAGCAGAGGCTGGGCCGCAGGAGGCACAGCAGGCAGGCGGCAGGCAGGCAGGCAGGCAGGAGGCAGGCGGCGGCACGGGAGGCAGGGGCGGCAGGAAGGCAGGCCGGAGAGGCAGCAGTTCGGCTAACACCTATTTCGTAAAATGGCGACACGTGAAATGTCCCAAAAATCATAGAATATTGTTAGTCGCAGGCAGCAGGCATTCAGGAAATGGTACGGCAGGCAGGCAGGCAGGCAGTTGGGCAGGCGAGAGGGCAGACAGGCGTGCAGGCAGGCAGGCAGGCAAAGAGGCAAGGCAGGGAGGCAGTTCATTGAAATAACAACATATAGTGTCTATATTTACTATTTGGTTCAACAAAGTGTTTATTTTCGCGCGGATTTTACTTCTTTTTGTCCATTTAATTTCTATAATAGCGATCGAAAAAAATTTAACTACTCACATACTTATGAACCAGTTAAATCTGGTGTTTATTAAGACTTCCTCTTTGATTTAAAGGCTTTTTGGCTGTAGGTTTTTGAGTTAAAGAGAAAACTTTGCCAGACCTGTGGCGGCCAGGCAGGCAGGCAGGCAGGAGGCAGGCAGGCAGGCAGTGCAGGCAGGCGAGGCAGGCAGCGGGACAGGCAGGCAGGAGGGCAGGGGGCAGGCAGGCAAAACCTTGTTAAATGGGATATGAAATGTCCCAAAATATATATGATATTTGTTTTCGCAGGCAGCAGGCGGGCGGCACGCAGGCAGGGCAAGCAGGCAGGCTGGCAGGCAGGGCGGCAGGCAAGCAGGCAGGCAACCAGGCAGACAGGCAGGCAGGAGGCGGCAGGCAGGCGGCAGGCAAGGCGGCAGCAGGCAGGCACGGCAGGCAGCATGCAGGCAGGAGGCAGGTAGGAGCAGTGCATTCAGGGAGGCCAGGCAAGCAGCAGGTCAAGTTAATTGAATTAACATATCGATGGTTATTGTGTTTGTAGGCAGACGACTATCGAATTCAGCGACAGTGTTCCTACGACTGCTCGAAATCGCGAGCTCTAGACATATGCTCGACTGCCTATACATCAATCTCCAATTCGAAACCGGAAAACCCTCATATATGCAATCACATTCCGCTTTAACATTTCGACAATACCATACTCCTTACACGCACCCAACAAATGAAACCCAGATCTCTTCCATCACAACCACGGCACTCCGGCGTTCCTTTTTCCCTACGAAAATATCCTACTCATCCTATACCACTCGACACATGATATACATCTGACCCTCGACAAATGATGACTTACTATTCTAAGTTATCAAAGTGTTTTTACGATTCTCTACTTCTTTTTTTATTTACCTTTTAATAGCCTATCACTATACAATTCCTGTATACATATTTGACCCCAAGACGGGCAGACAGGCAGACAGGAGGTAGGCGCCGGCAAGCAGGAGGCTGGCAGGCAGCTAGTCAAGCAGAGCACGGCAGCAGGCAGGCGACAGGCAGGCAGGGCAGGGGCAGGCAGGCAGGCAGGCAGGAGCAGGCAGGCAGGGACGGATTCAGCAGGAGCAGAGGGGCAGGCAGCAGCGGCAGGCAGGCAGGCAGGCAGGCAGAGCAGGCGGCGCCAGGAAAGCCAGGCGGCAGGAGTCAGGTAGGCTGTAACCTATTCGATAAACGGGGACATGAAAAATGTACAAAATATATAGGATGAGTTTCTGTTCGTTTCGCGTGGCAGGCAGGCAGGCAGGGTAGGGCAGCGCAGGGCCAGGCGGCAGAGGCAGGCAGGCAGGAGGCGAGCAGGCAGGCAGTTCATTGAAATAACACATATCGTGTCTATATTCTATTTAAGTTCTACCCGTGTTTATCTGCCGATTTGACTTCTTGTTTTCCCATTTACCTTTTCCTTTTAATAGCTATCGAATAGCAATTCACTGTCACTACTTATACCAGAGTGTAATCTGGGAGGGTTGCTTTATGATTTGCAAGATTCCTTTGATTTCAAAGGCTTTTTGACTATCGGTTTTTTATTTAAAAAACTTTGTCCAAGGAAACTGTGGCCGAGAGCATGCAGGCAGCAGGTGGCTGCAGGCAGGGCAGCGGAAGGAGTCAAAAACTATTCGTAATGGGGACATATGAATGTTCCAAAATATTATAGGATATTTTATTCGCAGGGCAGCAGGAGGCAGGCAGGCGGCTTGCAGGCAGCTGGAGGGCAAGGTGGCAATCAAGCAGCAGGAGCCGGCCGACAGGGACAGGGGAGGCAGGCAGGCAGGCAGGAGGAGGCACGGAGGCAGGCAGAGAGGCAAGGCAGGCAGCGGCGTAGGAGGGGCGGAAGGCAATTATACATGCTGTTCATTGAAATAACACATATTGATGTTATGTTACTATTATTCATACTGTTCATTTTATTCACTTTTACTTCTCATACTGTTCATTTTGTTCACCTTTACTAATCATATTAATCAGTTCACTTTTTACCCATTATAATTTAATCTATTCAATCTGGGTCGTTTATTCAGATTCTCTTAGCTTTGTTTGACTATAGGTTTTTTATTGTAAAAAACTTCTGACCTAGAAATGCTGCGGACTGCGTAGACATCAGGCGGCCGCGTCAAGCTCTGTTGTAAATGGGAATGAAATGTCCAAAAAATATAGAATATTTGGATATCCGCAGGCCAGAATGTCAGGCTCGTTTCAGGCGGCAGGCAGCGCGTCGAACGACAGCCAGGCGGGCCAGGGCGGCAGGGCAGGCGGGCAGGCAGGCAGGAGGCGGCAGGGAGGCCCAAAATCCTATTCGTTAAAATGGACATGAAATTCCAAAAATATATAGGGATTATTTTTTTCGCCAGCAAGCTGCAGGCAGGCCAGGCAGGGAAGGCAGGCAGTGGCAGGGCGAGGAGGAGGCAGGCAGGCGGCTAAAACCTTTCGTAAAATGGACATGAAAAAGGGCCCAAAATATATCAGGAATTTTGTTATTCGGGACGGCGGCACGCCTGGGACGCAGCGCAATCAAGCGCAGGCAGGCAGGCAGGCAGTCAGGCAGGGAAGGCACGGCAGGCAGGCAGGCAGGCAGACAGGTCACGGAGGCAGGCAGGCAGGCGGCAGGCAGGCAGGCAGGCAGGCAGGCAGGCAGGCAGGACAGGGCAGGCAGGCAGGCAGGAGGCAGGCAGGGCAGGCAGGAGGCAGGCAGGCAGGCAGGCAGCAGGCAGGCAGGCAGGCAGGCAGGACAGGCAGGCACGGTAGGCAGGCATGACGGTCATGATGTCGGTTAGGAAGCAGGCTGTAGCGACTCTATATCTTTCGCTATTGAACTCAGCGACCGAAAGTTGCAGGGGCTGTCGAAAATCCAGGACCTGGGCACTTTAATAGGAAAAGTAAGAACCTCAAATTTTAAGGTTACAGTACGTTTTATAGGCGTACCAGGACCTCACAAAATCGCAGTTTGCTATATCTGTGTGTCAATCTCGTTCTAGTACAACATTGTTAAAATTATATTAATTAATTAGTAGGATTTGGGCATGTTACAATAAATGTCCAAGTTTTATCGACCCACATTTCAACTCACAGTGTCGAACCAAATTTAGGAGACAGTTTCACATAGGGGTCGTATAACATTCAAACTTTTCGTTCACTAGAAAAACAATAAACCATTGTTTGAACGCTTGAAACTTTTAAACTATGGGAGCTAACAATGAGTTGGCGCATAGCGTAACCCAGATGCCCAATATAGATAGTCTACTATTATTATTAATAATTATAAATTAATATCGGATAGTACAAGTTCTTAGATAATACATACTCTTAATCCTAGGATCTGTGGTACATTTACCAATAATGGTCCGTTTTTTTAATGACCCCCAACATATCACCTCAATGATCGAACAAATGAGAAACGGTTGTTCATACAGGGAGTTCGTACAATCACACTTTTGGTTCCACTCAAAAAAATTTAACATTGTTTGGATCTAGGTTAATACAGTTGAAACTTTTCTAAACGATGAGTGCTAGGAATGAACTGCGTGTATATGTGCGAATGGATCATATATCATGATTGTATATTCATTAATTATCAATAAAACATATTTCATAGTTAGGTTTAACATATTTTAACAATAAAATTTTATATGCAGAATAGGGATTTGGAATTTAATATGTCCCAAGCTGTTGGATATAAGCTTTACTTGGGACATCTTTCGTTAGGAAGACTATGTCGACACTTCATTAAGTGGTGTCACATCTTTGGACTTTTCAAGAGTCCCAAATGCGAGTTGTATTTAAGATAATATGGGAAAATTGCGTCGAATTTGCCATCTTTCATGTTGCTGCACGATGTTAATTATGCAGGTAAATTTCGGATGGTTACTCAACAGAACAACCCTACCCCCAGTCTTTCCTCGCGGGACAGGTAGTTTACACTCACTGTGCTCAGTAAACGGCGCGGTGGCGAGTAGCCCCGCTAAGTACGAGAAGGAACAGGCGGGGCAGGACTTCGCGTTGCAGCACGTTGGCCATGAAAGCCATGGGGTGCGAAGGCATACGTGGCCGTCCGACTTATTGCCTGAAATCGCCTTGGAAGGCAGAAGCCGGTCCAAGGGATGCGACCGGCACATTCGAGCGGAGAAACGGTCTCTGTGAGGGCGTCGTAGCGCTTTATATCCGAGTGTCGCGGCTTCCGGGGGTTTCTGCGGTCGAGTGGCGTCTGGTCCTCGAGCGTGGCGAGACGTTCCCACTTTTATCACTACTCCGGCCGCACTTTTTGGGAAGAACGGGGCTCTGGAATATCCCTCTGGACGCGTCACTACCTTACCGGTCTTACTCACTCGATTTAACGCCTCGGAAAGTCCCCCTTCTCGGCCTGGTCTCGTTCGGCTATGTGACCGGGCAGGCGGAGTCATCTGTGTCCCTGGGTAGCATAGGGAATCGGCATGCGCGCCCAGCTTCGGCTGCCCGAACTCGCCTTCCTTCGGGATTGTGCGGGTGCCGTCCTGTAGGGGACCTGTTGTGGGGGCGGATTAGTCGGACATAACCGCTTAATGGTGATTCGCTCGCGCTTTTGGTACTACCGGCTATGGGCCGGTTTGTGCGTTACTCTGTCGCAAGGGAAGGAGAGATCGGGACTTTGATGTGGTTCAGGTGGAGATCCACATCAATTGGCCCTTACGTCGCTCATTGCGCTTGACTGATGAGCAACCACAGCGTGGTGTAGTATCGGCTCGATCCGTGTATGTATACCGTACTCTTTGTACCAGCCGGTAGTTGTAGTGTTCGGTCCCTTCATAGGACGACGCTTAGCTCCTTTAGTTAACTAGGCGCGAGTTCAACCACTCCTATGCCTATGGGGCGTGCGGCAGTGCACTTGGCTCGCCTGGGGAGCTCATTAACAAAGAATATTACAGGGCGGGCACGCTAGGTGGCCTGCTGCTAGTGTTTCTCACGAAGCAGGTTGCCGCGGCAACCCTGTACGAAAGTCCGTTGTGTGTTTGCGGTGGACTCGATGTAAAACGTTGCGAAGGAAAATTACTAGTCAGTCGTCGTATATCCACACGGTTTGATTCGAATTTACAAAAGTTCCGCTAAGTCCAGCGTGAACGTGTTGCTTCCTGAGAAACGCATATTTGGCCTCAGGGCGTGGACTTCGCGGAGATCGATTTCGATCCCAACTCTGCGAGCTATTTTCGCGCGCATGTTTGGCCCTGAGAAGCTCCTCTTTCGTCGCAGTCCCGGCGGCATGCCTTGTTCTCGTAAGGCATTTCCGTTGGGCGAGAGTCGGGATACCGTCGGCGGCGCCTTTGACAGAGACCTGCCCGCTCCATCACCTGTCTTAGGCAAGGGTTTCGCTTTGGGAGGAAAGCGAAGAAGGAGTTTTTGCTGCGCGAGTATTTTCCAAGTGACCTGGGGAAGGACTAGTGAGTAGCATCTCTACAAGCAGGTGAAGCGCCGAACCAATCTGTAGTTAGGTCTTGCTGCTGGTGGTAAAGACACTTTTGCTACGCCTGTATCCGGGCGGTTCGGCGATTCCGGTTAAAATTGAACATTTCCATAGACAAGCGTGCAGTTGCATTCTGAGAAAACGCATAGCCTTCGAGGTGATTGCGGAAAATACGATTTCGAATCCAAACTTTTTCTGGCAATATTCGCGCGTGTTGCCTGACATAGTCTCTTCGACGTTCGACGAGTCGGCCGGCGGATGCCCTGTTCCTGGTAGGCGAATTATACGCTTAACGCTTCAAGGGTACGAAGTCTGGAATCCTCGAGCCGGCTCCTTGACATGACTTGCTTGCTCTCACTGTCGTAGGCAAAGGGGTTTCGCTGGGAGGAAAGGAGAGGTGTCGCCTGCGGAGTCCAGTGACCTGGGGCAAGGACTCTGAGTAGCATCTCTCGGAAGCCGTGTAGCGCCGACCCCAATTGTAGTTTAGGTCTGATGCCTGTGGAGTAAAGACAAACTTTTTGTCCGATCCGGGTTTCGGATTCGAAATTGAAAAATTTCGCTAAGGCCAGCGTGCAGTTGATTCCTGAGAAAGCTTACTCAGGTGAGTTTTACGGACAAATACGATTTCAATCCAAACCTGAATCGTCGCGCATGTTGCCTCGAAAGCCTCTTTCGACTCGAAGTCCCACGGAATTGCCTTTTTGTCCTGTAAGCATATTCCCTTTAACTCTCAAGACGAAGTCTGGACAAATCTCAGCCGGCTACTCTTCCGACATGACTGCTCTCTCACGTCGTAGGCAAAAGGGTTCGACGGAGAAATGGAGGAAGTTTATCGCGCGGCTAACATTCCAGTGACCGAAAGGACTACGATAAGCATCTCACGAAAGCACTTACGCCTACCCCAATTTTAGTTTAGGGTCTCTGCCTTGGACTAAAAGATAAACTTATTGTCCGGAATCCAGAGTCTACACGAGACCGGAATAAGACTCAAAATGCTTCACTACGAACACAGCAAGCAGACCTTAGACTAGCTGCTGCCTTGAAGTTTGAAAAATTTTTGCTTATTTTGTTTCTAAGTACCAAAGTTTCTCCGCTGAATATTTTCGAATCAAACTTGAATAAAGCTCCTCCTGGGCGGCCGCAGCGGCGCCGCTTCACGGGGTCATACATTATTTTTTGATCTAAATCAAAGGCAGCAACTTTAGGTTGAGTGGATTGGACAGACCTGGACCAGGTGGATTGCCTAAACCAGTCAAGGATACATATCCCTAGCGCATGACTTGAAAAATAAAACCTTATATCCTCCTTTCCCGAGCGAGCGACTGCCGACCCGACGCTTAACCCTACACTGGAATATCTCTCCGATGTATAGCCCGAGAAAGCTACTCTTTCGACTCACATCCGCGAGAAACGCTGTCTGTGCCCCCCTCAGCAGTCCCTTCGAGCGACGTAAGACGAGAGTCTGCGAAGCCTCAACCGGCGCCTGAACAAACCTCCCCTCTCACTGTCTAGCAAAGGGGGTTCGCTGAGGAAAGAGAGGAGTTTTCTGGCGCGACATTTCCCGTGAAACAAGGCTGATTGGAAATGCATTTCCGCGCGTCGACAAGGCATTCATATGGCCGCCACTAAAGTGCCCCTAGTCCGGTTGGATTCGAAATTCAAAAATCTCTAATTCCACGCGCAGTGATTCCCTGAGAAGAACGCATGCTCAGGTACTTGGAAAATTCTATTTCTAATCCGAACATTGGAATTCGCGCGATGTTTCCCGAGAAAGCTCCTCTTTTGACTCAAAGTCCCGGCGGGATGCCTGTTCCGGTCATTCCGCTTTAACGTGAGGGACGAGAGTCAATAATCCCTCGAACCCGGAAGCCTTTGACAGAGTCGCCCCTCTCACTGTTAGCGAAAGGGTTTCGCAGGAGGAAAGGAGAGTTTTCGCTTCGCGAGATATCCCGTAAAACCTGATTCGGAGCATCTCCTCCGCGCCTCGACAAGGCTCATTATGGCCGCCGCACTGTAAGAGGTTCCCTCGTCCGGGTGATCGAAATTGAAAAATTCGCTAGGTCCAGCGTCTGTATTCCCTGGAGAAGCGCGCATAGCTCAAGGTGACTCGCGGAAAATTCTATTCATCCCACTTCGGAATATCTCGCCCGATTTTCCGAGAAAGCTCTCGACCCTGAATCCCCGAAGGAGAAGTTTTCGTGGCAAGATATCCCGTCGAAAGTCTGTCGGGAAGCATTTCGGCGCACTCGACAAGGCAGATCATATTGCGCCCAGCGCAAAGTAGCCCCCTCGTTCCGCTTTGGATTCGAAATTGAAAATTCCTAAGGGTCCGCGTCTTTGAATTCCGAGAACGCATAAGGCTCAGGGACTGCGGAAAAATCTATTTCGAATCCCAACTTCGAATATCTCGCGCGATGTGCCGAGAAAGCTCCTCTTCTTTGACTCTAATCAACCGCGATGCCTTCTAGGAAGCATTCCGCTAACGTGATGGGACGAAGAGTCAAAGAATCACTCACCCGAAGCCTTTGACAGAGACCTGTCCCCTCTCACGTCTTAGGCGAAAGGTCGCAGGGGGAAGGAAGATTTTCGTCTTGGCGCAGATATCCCAGTGGAACACCTGTATCGGGAATGCGCATTCTCGGCCGCGCTCGACAAGCATCAATGGCCGCCCAGATTAAAAGATACCTCCCGTCAAGCGATTGGGAAATCTCGCGCCGTTGTTTGCCTGAGAAATCTCCTATTTCGACCCGAGTCCCGCGGGAGAAAGAGTTCGCTGCGCAAGATTTTCGTGACAGAAGCCGGAGTGCTGGAGCACTTTCATGCGCGCTCGACAAGGCATCAAGGCCCCACGTAAGAGATATTCCCCTCGTCCTAGTGTCGGATTCAATTGAAATTTCGCTCAGATCCCAGAGTCTTGGTAGATTCCCTGAAACGCCAGCTCATGGGAACTTGCGAAATACGATTTGAAATTATCCGACTTTCGAATATCTCGCCGCGTTGCCGAGAAAGCTCCTCTTTCACCCGCATCCCGCAGAAGAGAGAGTTTCGACTGCGCGAGAATCCCGTGAAACCTGATTCCGAAGGCATTACTCCGCCCGCTACGACAAGGCGATCATACCGCCACGGCAAAGTTTTGCCCCCAGGTCGGTTGGGATCGAATGAAAAATTCGGCAAAGTCAGCGTCTGTTATTCCGAATGCATATGCTCAGGTGTACTTGCGGAAAAACGATTATTCAATCCACTTGGAAAATCTCCCCGATGTTCCCGAGAAACTCCTCTTGACCTGAGTCCCGCGAGAACAGGTTTCGCTCGCAGATTTTCGTGAAACCCGTATTCGGAATGCATTTCCTCGCCGCGCTCGACAAAAGCTGATCACATGGCCGCCACGGCTAAGATATCCCTCTCGTCCAAATACGACTTGGAAAAATCTCGCGCGTTGCCGAGAAAATCTCTTCCCACCCGAGTCCGCGGTAAAAAGGTTTCCTGCGAGATTCCGTGAAAGCTGGAATCGGAATTATTCTCGGGCGCGCTCGACAAGTGCGATCTATGCGACCCCAGGAGTATTATCAACAAGCTTTGAAATCCGACTTTTAAAATTCTTCACCCATACCTTTTATATAGATTAAACAAAGAAGTACCGCGGCGAAGGAAAGGATTCGTCGGGATTCCCGTGAAACATGGGGGGGCATTTCTCGGCCGCGCTCGACAAGGCGATCATAGCCGCCCACCGCAAGAAGTTTCCCCCACAGGTCAGGTTTGGGCATTCGAAATATGAAAAAATCGCTAAGTCCAGCGTGCTGTTATTCCCTGAGAAACGCAAGCTCTGTGAACTTAGCGGAAAATTACGATTTCGAATCCCAACAATGTTGCATAAGAAATCTCCTCTTTCGACCCTGATTCCCGGCGGGGAAGAAAGAGATTTCGCTGCGCGAGATTCCCGTGAAACCTGATCGAAGGCATTCTCGCCGCCACACAGAGGCGAATACATAATGCCCAGTAGACGAATCCCCCCTCAAGTCCAAATCCCGACTTTGGAAAATCTCGCGCAGGTTGCCTGAAATCTCCTCTTCCACCCTGATTCCGAAAGAAAGGAGGCTTGCCGCGCGAGATTCCCGTGATAGCACGATGGGAGGCATTCATCGCCGCGCTCGACAAGGCCGATCATAGAGCCGCCCAATAGGTTTGCCCCCACGGTCCGCGTTTTGGATCTGACAATTGATAAATTTCGCTAATCCAGCGTGCTTTTGATTCCTGAATTTGCATAGCCTCAGTTGACTTAGCCGAAAATCGATATCGAATCCGACTTGAGAAATCTCCGCATGTGCAAGAGAAATCTCCTCTTTCGACCTGATCGCGAAGAAAGAGTTCGCCCACGAATTTCGTAAAACGGATTCGGGAAAGCAATTCTCCGGCCCGCTCGACAAGGGGCGATCATCATGCCGCCCAGAGTAAAATATCCCCTCAGTCCAAAATCCACTTGCGAAGAATCTCGCGCTGTAGCCTGAGCAAAATCTCCTCTTCGACCCTGCAGTCCCGCGGAAGAAAGGATTTCGCTGCCAGATTTCCCGTAAAGCTCCGGCATGGGAGCATTCTCCGCCCGCTCACAAGGCATCATTAGAACCGCCCACCGGCAAGATGGTTTCCCCACGGTCTTTGCATTCGAATTGAATAATTTCCTAATCCAGCGTGCTGTTATTCCCTGAGAAACGCATAGCTCAGAGTGACTTAGCGAAAATACATTCACATCCCGACTTTGGAAAATCTCCCGCAAGTTGGGCAGAGAATCTCCTCTTTCGTCCTGATCCCGGCGGGAAAGAAAGATTGCGCTGCCGTTGATGTCGTAAAACCTGATTCGGAAAGCATTTCTCGCCCGCTCTGACAAGGCATCATATGCGCCCAGTAGAGATATCCCCCTCAGTCAACAATCCCGACTTGAAAATCTCGCCGTTGGTGGGCCTTAGAATCTCCTCTATCCGACCCTGAGCCCGCGAAGGAAGGAGGTTCGCTGCGCAGAATTTCCTGAGACCGGATTGGAGCGGCATTACTCGCCGCTCGAAAGGGCATCATAACCGCCCACGCAAAAATTTGCCCCCACTCGATTTGGATCGAAATTGAAATAATCGCTAAGTCCAGCCTTTGATTCCCTGAGAAACGCATAGTACTCAGTGTGACTTTCGAAAATACGATTCGAATCACTTTGGACAAATTCTCCCGCAAGTGGCAAGAAAATCTCCTCTTTCACGAGCCCGCAGGGAAGAAAGGGAGTCCTGGCGAATTTACGTAAAACCTGATTCGAGAGCTTCTCTGGCGCGCTCGACAAGGCGATCATATGGCCGCCCAAAGATATCCCCCTCCGTCCAAAATCCGACTATGACAAAATCTCGCCTTATGCTTGCACAAAAGCTCCTTTCACCCTGAGTACCGCGGTAAGAAAGTTTCGCTGCGCGAATTCCCGGAAACCGTGATTTAGAAGATGGTATTCGGCCGCCTCACCAGGCTCAGTATGCCGCCCACGTAAGAATATCCCCCCTCAGTCCAAAATCCGACTTTGAAATCTCGCCGTGTTGCCGAAAAAGCTCCTTTGACTCTACAGTCCCGGCGCGGGCCTGGAAGAAAGTTTTCCGCTGCGGCCGAGAATTTCCGTGAAAAGCGATTTCGGGAAGTATTCTCGGGACCGCAGCTCACAATCATCATATGCCCCCACGTAAGAGATTCCCCCCCATCAAATGCCGATTTGGAAAAATCTCGCCTCTGGTGGGCCTGAAAAATCTCTCTTCCGACCTGGAGCCCTCGGGGAGAAAGAAGTCCTCTCAAGATTTCCTGAAAACCTTGATGGAGTATTCTCGCCGCGCTCGACCAGGGATATTCATGGCCGCCACGGTAAGAAAACACCCCCTTCAGCCAAAATCCCACTTTGAAAATCTCTCCGTTGTCCCGAGAAAGCTCCTCTTGACTCTAATCCCTGCTGGGCTGGAAAAAGTTTTCACTCGCATATTCCCGTGAAAAGCTGGGGATTTGGAAGTTTCGCAGCCGCGTCCGACAAGGGCCATCATAATGCCGCCCACGTAAGAAAATATCCCCATCAGGTCCAAAACAACTTGAAATCTCGGCGCGTTTTGCGAGAAATCTCCCTCTTCCGACCCTGGGGGATCGCGGTAAAAAGAATCTCGCTCGCAAATTGGCCGTGCAAAACTGGATTGGAAGGTATTCTCGGCCACCTCACAAGGGCGATCATAGCGCCCAGATTCAAAATTTTCCTCAGTCTGAGTCTACTTTGAAAATTTCGTCGTATCAGGTCCCGAAAAATCTGCGATTAAATGACTCGAACGATTCCACTACTCTCTGGGTGTGAAACTCCTCCCAAGTCTTTTGTCGAATTTGGTCTGGGCTTTAAATTTTGATTTTTCGATAAGCCTCTGCACAAGATTAGCAATGAATTTTTCATATAGGAATAAAAAATGTCTCGCAACACCGTACCACTACTCGTCTGGGCTGGAACCCCTCCTGGTCTTATTGGTTGACGAGCTGTGTTGATTTGAAATTGGGGAGTGGCTTGGCTCAAAAAATGTTTAACAGTCGAAACTTTGTAACCTTACATTTTCCGCCAACAAGGGTCGAACCAGCTTTGGTATTGTTGCATATCAATTTCTCAATCAAGGGCCTCATGTTCCAAATTTTCGTTGAAGTAGGAGATGGGTCCGGGTTCAAGGTTTCTTTTTGGGGGGGTGAGTTAACACCTGGAATGACCCCATAGAATGTGGGTGATTGTTCTATTCTCACTCTAGTTTGACTGGGGACCAGTCTCGTATAGGTCCATGTGAACTTCTTAATGTCTCTATAGGTCTGATACTTTCCACAGGTTACAAACTCGTTTCAAATGCTCAAAAATGTTCAAATATTCAAGATGTTGTTCAAATGTTCAATGCAAAAATGTTCAGTTCTGTCCACACCATCATATGTTTGTGTTCCAAAGAAAATCTGTATTTAAAATCCCTACCACGCCGAAAATTCTTTAAATATTAAGTTCTTAATTTGTAATGAAAATTTAGTAAGAAATATCAAGTCGAGATATATATATATATATAATATATATATTATATATATATATATATTAAAATTTATTTAAATATTATTAAATAAAATAACAATTATAAATTATATATAATTATAAATTTATATATTATATATATATATATATATTATATATATATATTTACCTATATATAGATATATAAAATATATATATACTATAGTGAAGAGGTATTATATATATATATAATATATGATATAGGATATATATTACTACGATATAATAGTAGTATATAGTATATTTATATATATAATATATATAATATATATCATATAATATAATATATTATATATACGTATATATATTTATATACCATATATATATATATATATATAAGTAATGTAGTACTATTACTCATATAATAATATAAATATATATGAGTATATATATATTATTTAAGTAATATACTTATATAGGTATATATATATATATATTATATAGCCTCTATATATATGACGGATCGTTGCTACGAGCAGTTTAATCCGTTTTACTGTTAATCAAATTCACCCACGGTGCTAATTTAAGTCTCAATCATTAATTTAAATCAATAATCAAACAAAATATATATAATAAGTCATCTAAGAAAAATATAAAAGCATATAATACTATAGAGAAAATAAATGCAAAAAGCACCCTTGGAAAGGTGCAAACAATAAAGGAGCATATTTGAGATTAATGATATAGGTATATAATGAGCTTATATATAAGAAATTAAGACAATACCTATTTAAGAGATATATATCCATATGAGCAAAAGAAAGGTTGCTTTATGCTGAATACAGCACTCTCTCATGTCGAGTGCGAAAGCGCATCTATCTATGACTAAGCGCGACAAATAGAGAATATTACGCGTTATACCACCTCCATCTGAGAATACTATGATGAGTAACTGTAAAGCTCCCTTTTCAGTTGACGGTTTTACTATATATGAGTATTATATATGATATAAGGGGAGAGAATAATTACTATACAGATAATATATATAGGTTAATATATAACTCACTTTGAAGTGACTTTATATATATATATATAATATGATATATATATAATATATATATATTATATAACATATATATGTATATATATATAATTTTTTGAGTATATATATGATATATTATATAGCGGTTATATGTATAATATTAACTATTATTTATCATACTAATATAATTAATATAATATATATATAACTATATATATATATATTATATATTATATACTATATTGTGTTCATAAAATGTTTCTATAAAATACCAATTAATATTAGACACAAAACATGTTTGGTTTACCGTTTAAGACCCATTCCAAGCTGCCTATTTTAAGATAACTCTCACAATATGCCCATTCAAGGATTTTCAGAACAACAAAACGCCATTAAAGCCAATTTAAGATCTCATGAATACGAAAATAAATATGATAGAAATTTTTCTATCTTTAAAACACTTGAAAATTTTAGCTGCAGCAAACCACATGACTGCTGTTTAAAGGATCTTGATTCTGGGTAACACTTAAACTCTTGAAGGATCCTTTAATAAAGATACTCTCACATGTGGTAACATAACCATACTATAGCCTTACTCGATAGGCCCAGAGATCACATTACATAGTTACTGCAGATACTTTCAAATTGCCAGTTCCTTGTAAAGTGATCATCATTACATAAAGGTTACCATTCGTCCCGAATTTAGCCGGGACACCGGTCTTTTTTTGAACCCTGTCCCAGATTTTAGAGGAAGAGTTACCGCATTCGTTCATCCGATTTTTTTAATGACTCACATATACCAATTTTATAGCATGCTTTCGTATATTTTTAATATTTTTTAAATGAAAATACATAAATGACATTAATGATAATATAAAGTATAATATACAATATATATATATTTATGGTTAGTCACTCGTATTTTGTTAATA
>JABUQX010111586.1:0-2500 GCA_015478945.1 Trachelipus rathkii | reverse complement strand
CCCTGAGCGATTATCGTTAAGCAGGGGGATTGGAAAACTGTTTTCAAGGTGACTTCTTTTTTAAAGGGGAGGTGGTTTTCTAACAGTCGTAAGAGTTCTTCTGTTCATTGTCGAACGGTGACGCGTTGTCAACTATTTGAATCCTGGAGCGGGTGAAATTTCCTCCGTCTTAATTATTGTAAATCTCGTGGCCCAATAGTTTGTTGTGGCCATGTTTTGGAGTCGGTTGAATTTGGTTGTTTGTCCTTTAACTTGAGCACTCCAGCAGAAGGCCTGTGTGGCCCAGCAGATAGGAGTCCCATGCAAGCACTGTTCTATATATATATATATTATATATATATATATATATTATTATATATATATACTATATATATATCTATATATAATTAATATGATAATATATATATTATATAATATATATATGACTTATATATATATATCTATATATATATATATAATATTATATTTATATATATATATATATATAATATATATATATATATATATATATTATATATATATATTATTAAATAAAAAATATATTATTTATAAATATATATATATTATATATAATAAATATATATATATAATAATATATATATATATATATAATTAAATATAGTGAGATTTAATAGGAATTTCAATATCAAAGAAATTTTAACAACTAATTTAGAAGGGAACTTTAACAAATGGTTTTATTTACAAACTTAATACGAATAATTATATCAACCACAACCTTGCTTCAACCAACTTTGATTTCTTGAGTGTTGTATCGGAAAGAATTTAGAGTTGAAGCAATGATTGTCACGAATTTTTGAAATCTGTAAAGCAAGTAATTATAAATATGAGCCCTTTTGCAAACTAAGTCTTGACAATTGACGAATGATTAATATAAACAATTGAATCATGAAAATTACCGCCAGATTACACAACGCGCCCATCACGCGGGAGCACCACACCTGCCTTTGCACCCCAATTTTTGTAAGAACTTCTATAATCCTTGCAAAGTTTAAAGGTTAGTTGTCTTTCTTCCCCTTGTGTAATCCTGGGGTAATTTTTCATGATTCAATTGTTTATATTAATCATTCGTAATTGTCAAGACTTAAGTTTGCAAAGGCTCATATTATAAATTTACTTCTTACAGATTTCAAAAATTCGTGACAATCATTGCTTCAACTCTAAATCTTTCGATACAACTCAAGAAATCAAAGTTGTTGAAGCAAGGTTTGTGTGATATAATTATTCGTATTAAGTTTGTAAATAACCGCATTTTTAAAGTTTCGAACCTTTTCTAATCTAGTTGTTAAAATTTCTTGATATTGAAATTCCTATTAAAATTTCACCTATATTTTAATTATATATATATATATATATAATATATATATATATATATATATATATATATATATATATATATATATATATTATATATATTATAATATATATACTATATATATATATATATATATATATATATATATATATATATATATATATATATAATATATATATATATATATATATTATATATATATATATATATATATATATATATATATTATATATATATATATATATATATATATAATATATATATATATATATATATATATATATATATATTTTATATATTAGAAACAGTGCTTGCATGGGAACTCCTATGGGGCCACACAGCCTTCCTGCCTGGGGTGCTCAAGGTTAAAGGAGCAACCACCAAATTCAACGGACTCCAACATGGGCACAACACTATTGGGAACGAGAATTTACAATAATAAGAACGGGGGAAAATTTCCACCCGCTCCAGGATTCAAAATAGTTGACACCGCGTCACCGTTCGACAATGAACAGAAGACTCTACGACTGTTAGAAACCACCTCCCCTTAAAAAAGAAGTCACTTGGAACAGTTTTCATCCCCGCTTCGATATCGCTCAAGGGAAACTCGGTAGCTTCATTTAGTTCGATAGAAGTGTGGTGTGGAACCACTATGGGGTTCTGGCATTACGCTGGGTATCATGGGTTAGAAGGAGCAACGCAAACAAAGCTTAAGCATACCAACAAGACACAACAACTATTGCGGCACAAGATTTAATTAATAAGGAATGAAAATTTCCCCCTCACTAGGATTCGGATCATTCACAATGCGTCGCCGTTACCCCAATTATAAGAAGACTACACAACCTGGCATATATAATATACTATATGTATATATATATATATTATATATATATATATTAGTATATATATATTAATATATATATTATATATATACTATTATATACTATATATATAATATATACAGTATATGTATATTTTGTGTAATATTGTGAGGCGAAAGAGACTGTTTTGAGAGAGTAAGCTATTAAGAAACATTAAGAACCATTAAGAATATAGAGACAGTAAAAAGCACATGGGCCTATCGAGACTGTCCCCAGTCAACCAATCCCCAAACATGCTCATGCAAATCCACAAAGCACCCTAGGGCTTGTCAAATTTTTGTAA
>JABUQX010111585.1:10000-15000 GCA_015478945.1 Trachelipus rathkii | reverse complement strand
TATATATATATATAACTTAATATATATATATATATATATATATATATATATATATATATATATATATATATATATATATATATATATAAATATATATATATATATATATATATATATAAATATATATATATCATTAGCTTGTTTGTCCACTGCAAGATATAGACCTCTCAAAGATGTTACCAGTATTGTCCGTCTTGAGTTGTTGTTCAGTTGTTCAGTTGTTCAGTTGTTCAGTAGTTCAGTTGTTCTGATGTCAGTTGTTCATATTTTACAGGGCGTTTCCATGGACGCTATAGATCTAATGGAACTCGGTTTTAACCATCCTTGCTCATCTATCCTAATTCTATGTTTTTTAATATCTTGTTTTACTCACTATTATATATGTTAATTTTTTTTTTTTTTTTTTTTTTTTTTTTGTATCCACGTGCTATTCCAAGCTAATATTTCTCCGCGTTGTTCTCATGTCTATGGTCCAAGTCTCACAGCCAATAATCATTTTAGGTAATTGATACTCATTGTTCAAAACTTTTTTTGCTTAAATAAATTATAATATTATTTATTCTAATATTCTATTTACCCATATCACTCAAAGCTATTTCATTCTTCCTTGGATTTGATTTATCAATATACTGTTTAATAATAAAAAATGAAAAATTCTCAGAGATAAGTGAATTCATCAATTTGTTAGTCTCGAATGGAGTTGTTAACCATTGTTGGGGAGTCATGCGATTACAAAACTTTACTTTGTTTTTTCCTGTTAATTTTTAATCCTACAATTCTGCTATTGCTTAGAGATGGTTACAGGTTCCACTACCATTCTGTGTAATTTTCCAGGATGTGATATGGACAGCACTACATCATCAGTGAATCCTAGATTATTTACATATGTTTATACCCATGTGTTCGCGAAATTGTCTTCTCTCTCTCTCTCTCTCTCTCTCTCTCTCTCTCTCTCTCTCTCTCTCTCTCTCTATATATATATATATATATATATATATATATATATATATATATATATATATATATATATATATATATATATATATATATATATATATATATATATAATATATATATCAGCAAATTAATCTCTCCTTGCTAATTGTTAAGCAAGTGTTTTACCACTAGACTACGATAAGCTAAAAGGAAACTCAACTTTGGAAGAATAATATCTTCCCAAGAAAGATAATGATTCACCTTTGACAAGCTACGCTTACACACGGGTCAAGGGTCAAACAGGACTTTAGTAGAGAGATGATGTTATCAATATTCATTTAAAACTATTAAGAGACTTGCAGTTTGAAAATATAAACAAATTATTAATATTAATACTTAATAGCCTATTATTAATTAATATTGATATTATATTATATATATATATATATATATATATATATATATATATATATATATATATATATATATATATATATATATATATATATAACCACCGCTCACGGGCAGTGCCCTAATCTAGGATGGGGTGTACTCAATTAAAGTCCGAGCAGGACGAAGCCAAGCCCAAGGAGAGAACAGCTCACATTCTCCCACCCGACAAGTTGCGAACCTGAGACCTTCACTTTGCTTGACGGATGCTCTACCACTGCGCTACCAGGCGCTTTTCATATAAATAAATAAAAAATACAAAATTCATACATATATACAAATACATACATATATGCACAAATACACACGCATATACATATACATACCTACATCTATTATATTATTATACATCATATTATTATCATTATCACTATTAATATTATTACTAACACGCTAAACTATATTTAACACAAAATTCAATATATTTACTATTAATCGCTACTATTCACTATATTTTAATATTAATACTATTATTATGCTATATACTATGTTTTAATTTTATTATGCTATTATACACTATATTTCACTATATTTTACTATTATTCACCACAATTCACTATATTTAATATTATTATTATTATTTATTATTATTCCTATAGGGTCCCATCCATTCCTATCTTAATTAAGATAGGAATGGATGAAATCCTATAGGAATTTTCTGCTGGGTTATTAATGTTATTTTTATTATCTGCTCAACTCGCATGACGCCTTTTCAGTCTCCTTTGCAGATGATACCTCTATCTTAATAAATGACAAAAATGTCGAGTCTCTATCTCGTAAAGCAGTAGACACCTTAACAAAAATAATGAAATGGGTAGATGCTAACAAGCTATCCCTAAATTTAAATAAAACATATTATTTTTAGCAACAAATTAATTGACGATTTCAATATCAAAATAAACGATGTGGAATTGCATAGAGGTTCAAATGCTAAAATACTGGGAATAATAATAATCAATTAAAAACTGACATTTAAAGAATGTTAATAATATAGTTAGCAGACTGGCTATAGATACATGTATGTGCTATTAAAATTAAAAAATATTGTACCTCCTTCCATTCTTAAAAAAATATATACTATGCATTGATACACCCTACCCCCATTTGCTATACTGTCTTCCTATCTAAGGAACCACAAGTAATTCAGAGATCCATCCTGCAATTGTAATTCAAATGCGCTTTATTCGTCTCATTAGCAATACAAGAGACTTTTACAGCCATACACAACCCTTGTTCAAAAAACTAAAGATATTGCAGTTTAAAGACTTACTCAATATATCACTACTACAAAAAATACATAAAACTATCTATAACAATGCCTGCGACTTCTTGCTAGCAAATTTTTACTCAAACCAAGTAAGGCTCGAGACAAATTGAATTAATTTACGAAATAATAATTACATAAACGCTCCCTTCTATATATAGACTATAAAAAAGCCACTCAATGCGTCAGCTACCAAGCAGCTAAACTTTACAACTCAATGCCACAAGACATTAAAACCGAAAACTCTATTAAGTCTTTTGCTAAAAAAATAAAAACTTATTATCTAAATAAATATTAATAAATAGAAAACTTGGAGATTTAATTTTGTCAAATCTAGCTATTGTGTGTGTGTGTGTGTGTGTGTGTGTGTAACAATGAGCGTGTGTGTGTGTGTGTGTGTGTGTGCATGATTATTATTATCATTATTATTACTATGTGTGTGTGTGTGTGTGTGTGTGTGTGTGTGTGTGTGTGTGTGTGTGTGTGTGTGTGTGTGTGTGTGTGTGTGTGTGTGTGTGTGTGTGTGTGTGTGTGTGTGTGTGTGTGTGTGTATTATTATCTTTTTTAGTATTTTTATCCGTTATTACCATATTTATCTATTATTGTGTGTGTGTGTGTGTGTGTGTGTGTGTGTGTGTGTGTGTGTGTGTGTGTGTGTGTGTGTGTGTGTGTTGTGGCCGCTCTCATAACAACTCAATTGAATTATCACTATCCATCTGAATTAAAAATCATAAAAAAGTTACTGTTCCCAGAACTCTGACACCTCCCCTTCCCAGAAAACATCGTCCGATTTCAATCCTTCATACCTGGTAAAATCTTTGAAACTTAGTTCATGAGAAAGGGGCACTGATGCCAGCATCTCGTCACAATCAAACTGCGGTTTGGTTTCACCAAAGCCATCATCACAGAGGATGCTCTGATATTCCTTACTGAAAAGCTATACAAAGCACTAAATGAAAAACAAACTTGTGTACTCTTACTATTAGATTTCTCGAAAGCATTCGATGTAGTTCCACACAACCTACTCTTAAGCAAACTAGAGAGACTTGGTATCACTAATGGTTCACTACAATGGTTTCAGTCATACTTATCTGACCGAACACAACACGTTCATTTAGGAGACACATCATCCTCCCTTGCCTCAATTTACCACGGTGTCCCCCAGGGTTCTATACTGGGGCCGCTATTCTTTAATATATATACAAATGACTTTCAAAATTGTCACAGTTCAATACGCTCTCAATATGCGGACGACACTGCAATCTTAATATCAGACCGTAATATAAACACGCTTACCGACAAAGTAAATAATTAATTAAAAAACATTATAACCTGGGTAGGGGCAAACAGACTCTCCCTAAATCTACAAAAAACAAATTACCTAGTAATAACAAATCAAAAGAACCCTGTTCAACTAAATGTAAGAGCAAAATATATAATTATAAATCGGCTATCGTCTGCCAAGTTATTAGGTGTTATCCTTGATGACAAGCTTTCTTTCAAAGAACACATAAATTGTCTCATTAGCAAACTATCCTATGCTAACTACGCATTCCTTAAGGTAAGGAATTTTGTTCCAAAATATATTTTAAAAAACCTTTACTATAGTCTTGTTTATCCTCACCTACGCTACTGTCTTTAAGTATGGGGTTGTGTAAGTGAATACCTGCTACAACCTCTAATCGTTATACAAAAAAAAAAAAAAATTCATGTAATATCAGGGCCCCGAAAATACCGTGAACACACAACCCCACTATTCAAAAATTTGTCTATATTAAAACTTAATGATATTTACACCCTTACAGTAAGTAGTCATATCTTTAAATTCACAAACGGAACTGCAAATGATCTTTTGACTAACATACTTGTACAAAATCAAACTTTGAGAACAAACAATCTCCGTAGCACAAATTCCCTTACCTTAGACAAAGCAAAATTCACCCTAACGAAATCGCGGAGGGCCATCTCATTAAAGGCATAGATTTGTGGAATAATCTCCCCAAAAATGTAAAGGAGTCACTCACTCACCATTGGGTCGTTTCGTAGAAATATCAGAAGCTTCTTATTATCTAAATACTAACGAGGGCATTCCTACCCTCGATCGTTAGGTCATATTCTACTACGGATGGTGATGATTCCGATAGCAGTTATTAATATTTAATTGAGCTGAGCTCTCATAGTTTTTCTTTGAATTTAAAAGTCAATGATGATAGCGGTTTGATGTTATGAATACCAATATAACTATTATTATTATTATTATTATTATTATTATTATTAGATGTAGTTATAATGGTATAATTATTATTATTATTATTATTATTATTATTATTATTATTATTATTATTATTAT
>JABUQX010111585.1:0-7500 GCA_015478945.1 Trachelipus rathkii | reverse complement strand
TAACTGTATGTTAAAATTAATAATGTAAATTGTTTATTTCCTAAATAAAGCATATTGATTAATTGATTGATTGATTGATTTCATTATCACCACTATCACTATTATTACTGTTATTATTAATATGCTATACGCTATATACAATTGTACTACTCCTGCGATCGTTCATGGGGGAGAGAAAAATGGCAGGAGGAGTTCCCAGCTCCAAGAACTATGCGAAGTTATCTTCATGTTAAGCAAGCTGCGTCGAAACCTCCACAACTAGACTAGTAAACATTTATAGCGCAGCTTCTTTATTTTTAATTTTAAATGTGTTTTTAACTCATGCGGTACATCTTTCTTCAGACAAAAGTCCTTCTAAAACTTTCTGAAATAGCTTAGTTGAGGTTTTTAGCCTACTCCTTCTCTAGATCTTCAGTTTTCTTCTATTCCATTTTTCTCAGTTGTTTTCAATGCGTCTTACTCCGGCGACAGTCAGTTATATATATATATATATATATATATATATATATATATATATATATATATATATATATATATATATAATAATATATAACTTCTTTGCTATAACTAGGACAAAATATTTATTCACCAAAACTAACGGAAATTTTATTCAGCAACGAAAATATAATAACTCTTTATATATATATGTATACTGTATGTATATAATAATAATAATAACAATAATAATAATAATAATATAACTATATATATATATAAAAAGATTATATGTAAATCTATCGAGAGAAGATATATATATATATATATATATATATATATATATATATATATATATATCATATATATATGGGGAGCGCGTACGTGTTTGCATATGTTAATATAGAAGTACGTATAGATAAAGAAAATTATTGTTTATCTAATTTCTATAAAACAATTGGATGTTTATAAAATATGCTCAATGTTTATAAAAAAAAAATACCTTTAATGTTTTTTAAATATTCCTAGAGTTTAAAGATCCTTTTATGATAGACAAATAACTATAATCAAGACCCCATTCGTAACAATGTAGGTTGCCATCTTTAGTTAAGATTGTATTGAAATACTAGTACGAAAACATTGCTGGTTCGAGACCTTTGGTACAGGGGTGGAAGAAGAGGTTAAAGATGCGTAAAAGACCTCGAGGAGAAATAATTTACTCAGTTTCTCTTTTTTTTAAATATATATATATATATATATATATATATATATATATATATATATATATATATATATATAAAAATATCAAAACTATATATGTAAATATAGAAAATTATTATTTCTAATTTTATGATGAAATTTAAAATAATAATAATAACAATATTTTCATAAATAGAAAATGTCAATCCATTTTAAATTCACTATAAGATATAATAATAATAATAATATATATATATATATATATATATATATATAACATATATATGTATATTATACAAAATATGAATTACACTAATATTTCATTTTTTGGTTATCTTCTAATCGTTTTAAATCTCTTTTTCAGATTCCAGTATTAAATTCGAAAGAGAAACGGTAAGAATACTACAACTATTAAAGCTGAAACCATTTTTTTATTTAAATGCTACTACTACTACTACTACTACTACTACTACTACTACTACTACTACTACTATTATTATTTTTATTATTATTATTATTATTATTATTATTATTAATAATAATAATAATAATAATAATAATAATAATAATAATAATAATAATAATAATAATAATAATAATAATAATAATAATAATAATAATAATAATAATAATAATAATAATAATAATCTCTTGCCAAAAAATAATATTAATAAAAGCAAGCAAAACTTTTTTAACAGTACTTTTCTTATATAGCTTTAATATCCATAAATTAAATATTCAAATAACACTCATACATAAACAACTCATAAAAATGAACCCAAATTTCGATACATTGGGGTGGTGTCAAAAATATCTACCATCCCCCTTTTTTTTATTGAGTTTGAACACATACTCTATAATTGTCAAACTTAGAAATTTGGTCTAATATATTATAAAATATAAATTACTTTGGTGCTGCTATGCCTAAATAGTAAATACTAATATCTTAGTAACAATGTTTACCCATATCAGGACTAGGGGTCATGGGGATCTAGCCCACCAGGATTCATCCAGGAAAGTTAAGTCTTTAAACAGGTAAAATCACTGAAAAACACTTTTATTATTCTTTACTTTTCATTATTATTAATAAAAAAAATTAAAATAAATTTTGAAAAGATATTTGTGTGTTTCACATCTGATAAATTTTAAATTTTAATTATTTGATATTTTTTTGAATAAGATATTGTAAGTTGCTGATCCATTTTTGGAATTTTTTTTTACAGTACTCCCCCACCTGCTTTCTTAGACTATAATTTAATATTAATCTTTATTCATAACAATAATATAATTTACTAAATTAAAAATACTGTTTCTGTACTTACAGCTTTTTGGCTTACCTTTCCCTAATTCTCCTCCTTTTTCAAGATTCAGTAGAACCATTCCTTGAAGAACTGATCCAATGTTTATTCCTGCAACAGTAGACTTGAAGGCCTGAGTAAAAGGAGAACATTTATCTCTTCTGAAAGCATTTATTTAAAAAGTATTTAAACAAATTTAATAAAATAGAAAATCGATTTTATATCTGAAAGGCTGAAACGGTATGGATTAAATCAGTAAAGGCAAACTTCAGAGAACCTTAGAACGTGTCCTAAAGGCAGCTACGCAAATGTGTAAAACTTTTCACCAAACTTAGAGCATCACATAAAGGCGGCTACGCCCATGTGCCAAACTTTTCAATGAACTTGGAACATATCCTAAAGGCTGCTACGCACAGGTGCAAAACTTTTCAACGAACTTAGAGCATGTCCTAAAGGCGGCTACACACATGTGCCAAACTTTTCAACGAACTAAGAGCATATCCTAAAAGGGCTACGCACATGTGCAAAACTTTTGAACGAATTTAGAGCATGTCCTAAAGGGCTACGAACATATGCCAAACTTTTCAACGAACTTATGACGAATAATCCTTTAACGTGTCATTTTACCGACAAGCGATGAAAAAAATTTCGAGTATGGCAACGAACATTCTCAAAAAAGTTACCCGTTCACACATACGGAGTTTGACTTTCCGTCATAATCAAATTGCTGAAAAGTTCGACAAACATCGAATGTGTGAGTAGCCTCCTTTAAACAAGAAGTTAGAGTGTAACGAGCGTTCCATGCGTGTTTTCTAAACATACTCGTTCAGAATACACTAGCAAAGAGAATGTAATTGCGTGGCAGCCTCGTGTCGTGAAGGTCACTGGTTCAACCCCTATGGAGAAAAACTCTCTAGAGAAGTTATTTTAGATAAAAGGCAAAAATCCGTGAGGTCTAAACTTTTTAATAATAAAAAAAGATTTTTCTTATGAGTGAATTAAGGCCGTATAATGTGATTCTCTAGAATTTATATCTTTCAGTAAGGCTATCAAAGCTTTAAGAGTGTAACAAATACAATTTATCAATTAACATAATATTATAAATGAAGCTAGTCCCAAATGGTCGACAGGAAAAATGATAGACAGGTCAAATGGTCGACATTTGAAAAAAAAAAAGATTCTGGTTATTAAGAGTTTATCTAACCAATCCAACAAAACTTAACCTAACCTAACCTAACCTAACCTAACCTAACCTAACCTAACCTAACCTAAACTAACCTAACCTAACTTAACTAAACCTAACTTAGCCTAACCTAACCTAACCTAACCTAACCTAACCTAACCTAACCTAGCCTAACCTAACCTAACCTAACCTATCTTATCGCCTGTTGAGGGCTGTACGGAATTTTTTTTTATGTCGTGTCAACCATCCGACCTGTCGACAACTTCACTGTCGACCATTTGGGCTAGTCCCCTTATAAATCACTGAACGGGTGTAGCGTGCTAATAAATTTAGAGGAAGAGAGATAGTATTTCAGGTTAAAACTCTGTGAATGTAAAGTTTTGATGGCAATATTGGCTCTATTTGAATTTTGAAGTAAGATTTCTGGAAAAGTTCTAATTATTTCCATTTTTAAAATTCTTCATCTTATGCCCAGAGCCCTCTGACAACCTTTTACATAAAATTTATATTAAGTACGAAAGAAATGTGCAATATTGTTTATGCCTGGATACTATAAACTGTAAGTTGATACTTGTCAAATCAAAGACAAATAACATTGAATGTAATGAACAAGAAAAATGTCACAAAGAAATGAGATATTGCATATTGAGCAGAGAGTTTTCATTACGAGGCTTAGAAAGATTCAAATAATTGTCGACAACTTCAACGATATTTAAAGGACATTAATACTGTTTCACTAAGCAGGAAAGCTCATAGCACTTCATACATTCGGGCATAATAGGTCTGCAGATGAATGAGATAAATATAGAGTTGTAGAAACTAGAAATAATGATTTAAAAATGAGGATCTCGAAAGTCAGTCAGCCTTTGACCTGCAGTAACAGGGTTCGCCTGTCTTCCAGATGGGGAGGATCAGAGAGAGGTCCAATGGTAATGTTGAGTTTTCTGGTGGGAAGAACTTATCTTCCACTACAATTACGTTCGCTCTTGATATCCATAGCAAATGTTAAGTTAGGTTTTTATCGAAGAATAAAAAGAAAACGGTTTGAGAGTATGTTATCCAGGTTGGATTAAAGAGTGGATGTGGAGTAGAATCGTGATATCGTGGATAGGATAGAAAGAGATATTGATTCTACAAATGTTGGATTCAGTAGGTGATTGTGCCATGTGGCGTACAAAATGATATAGGGGCATAGAGGTCAGAAAAGGAATTAATAGCAGACTTATAGGAGATGATCAGAAATGAAAGGCTGTGTAAGAAGGTTGCAACGATTTCTGGGATTTTACTCTAGGTTAGGTGCAGGTCAGGAATGGAGGAGTAGGGCTTTAGGTGTAAATGAAAGGGTTAGGAAATTATGCTTTTTCAGAAAATATTAGGTTTTTGGATTTGTGGAGAGAATTTCTGGATAAAGATCCTTTTGCAGCAGTTGGAGTTCACTTGAGTCGTAAGGTGTTGGGCTTTTCAGTACCAGTTTGGAGACTGTTTAGCAAAAAAAACTTAGGGTAAAGTTGGGGGTGGGGTGAGGCCGGTGGTGGCTAAATCTGATTACAAATAATTAGATTCGGAACTGTAATAGTGGGGAGATAAACAAAACTAATGTTTTGTTACAGTTTTAAATATTGATGATAGCAATAAAAATAACAGCATTTTGAGTATAAATGTGCTTTTACACAAAATGCTCATAGCCTTAGAAAATTAAAAAAGATTGAGCTGATTAGTTATATTTATACCATAAATGAGAATCTAGACATATTTGCATAACTGAGGCATGGGTTAAATGAAGAATTATATGGAGCCTCCTTTCAGGAATATGAAATAGAGCGGATATTCACTTTATTATTATAACCAGCTAGAGGGAAGAAGGGGTGTGCTGGCGCATTTATGTTTAAAAGCAATATTCAATCTATACTAATGACTGACCTTAAAAATTAATCATTGATATGAATCAGTGTGAAAGGCGTAGATGGTTAGATATCCCCTTGACTCTAGCAATAAATTCATTTATAGAATAGGGGCAATTTTATTAGACCTCCTGGCCAGAGTCCAGAATTAGAGCTGCTGGAAATTCTTGGAAAAGAACACTTGAGGACAGCAATGCCACAGTACAGAAAAAGGATTTTATATAGTTCCATAATAGGTCGATTTTTAATTTTTCCTTGGACATTTCATTGGATTGCCTTGTCTAATATGGCCGTTAGTAGTTTTAGTTCAGGCATTCATAAATTGATATATTTTGGTATACTAAGAATAAACACTTTTTGACCCAGATGAGTCCAAGAAAAAAAACCCCCCAAAAAACAAGAGATACGAATGGCACTTATTAGACGTTAATAATTAACTAATTATGAAAGGTTATGGTGATGAGTTAGAGTTGAGGAAATTTTAGGACTTTAGAGTGACCAATAATATAATTGTTTAATATCGAAGGTGATATCTGGGCCCAAATTTGCAAGTTAATAAGGAAAAGATTTTAGAGATTTCCGAAATGGCGATTTTTACCAAATTTCTCATGCTTAGTTACAACTGACTGGGATAAGAGGTTTTTAAAGACAAAACTGTTTATCAATTGTGGGAACATTTTTAAACAAATATTGTTAACAATGAAATTTTCAGTCCAGTATGTTTAAAGATTAAAACCCCATTAGGGTGGCAAGAGGAAACACCTTTTTGGTGGAATAGAGAGATAGATCGAGAAAATTAATGAAAAGCGCAGATGTTTTAAAATATTTCAAGGGTAGTAATAGAAGATGATTTAGAAAATGTTATAGAAAAAATAGAAATGACTTTAACCAGTCATAAGAAAGGCAAAGAGAGAGGCGAAATTAATTTAGCAAGAGGAATAGTAATAAGAACCTTAAGAAGGTTTAGCTTTTATTAAATTTTTAAAAGTTTAAGAATATTTTAATTTCCATATTGTAAAATTGATGAAAATTTATAGTTTCAGATAAAGGAGTTGTGTCAAACATTTTTCAATGCGCTTATTTTGCCTTTCAGTGTTTACAGAGGAAAAGATTAGATGATAGTTTCAGAGACTAAAGTTCTTTATGCATGTAAACAAAAGACTTAACAGAATTTGAATGAGGTAGATGTAAAAGATATTAACGTTTATTAGATCATATTGATCCAAAGTAAAGCTGCGGCCCTGATGGTTATATGGTAGAATTCTGAAAGAAATCTCCCTCTCTAACATTGCAAAGGCACTGTATTTATTTTTAAGCGATCTATAAAACATTTGGTGAGGTACCCAGATGACTGGAAAAAGGATTAATGTCTTGTGGCCTATTTTTATAAGAAAGGTAGTAAGTAAGATTTTTTGGAAAATTATAGGCCAGTTTAGCTTAACATCTCTGGTTGTAAAGGTTCTGGGAAAGTTACTGAAATTTCATATAGAGAAATATTTAGGAAGAAGATAACAAGGTATTGTGCATTACAAAACATTGAAACTCGCTCAACCCAGTCTTCATACTTTTTTCCAAACATAATCATCGGTGATTCATATTTGAAAGTCTACGAGTCACTAAGGTTCATATATACTATTGACAGCAGTAATATTTAACAAAAATTTATCATTAAACCTTGTCTAATTATCATACAAACCAACGAAAAACTGCAAACATAAACAAAGTTTTATCCAATGCATTACATACTCAGTATCCTTAAACCTTTGAATAAAGAAAAATTATTCACATTTGCGAATATTAAAAATAATTTACTGCATTTCAAAGCAGTGAAATCAGTAAATCAGTGAATCAAACAATCTATACACTTCGTCCTCCGCAACGTGTGCCTCCCCGCACGCGAAAATGTACCCTAGTTTTGAACTTATTTGATCTATTGATTATCATTGTCTATATTTCGAGTTCATTTCTGAGATTCTTAAACATA
>JABUQX010111584.1:0-7500 GCA_015478945.1 Trachelipus rathkii | reverse complement strand
CAGAATCAGAAAATATTTTTTTCTTAAATTTTGGGTCCAAGTATGTTGACATAAGACAAATTGGGTTTTGAACGTAGGGGATTAGTCTTTGATTAACTTCATTTTGGATTTGTTCTTTAGCCTTTTCTGTTTCTTCATGCAAATCTTCTATTGCTGATAACTGAGAGCTTATAGCATAAACAGTTGGAACAATTATCGAAGATGTAGGATATTTACTTCCACACAAAATTTGCGATGCTTCTTTGAAAGGTCTCAGAATTTCTTGCAAATTCTCTAAAATTATTTTTTCATTTGGTTTTATAGCCAGGGATGGAAGTTTTAACTTCAAAGCTGCAATTTCTAACTGCTCTGCTTGACTGACAGCTTCGTCTATCATAGGTAATGAACTATTCCATCTTGTTTTACAATCTCTCGTAATTTTGTTTGGATTATGTGAAGTATTTTTTTCTGATTTATAGATTGCTTTGTAGTCATTCCAAATTTTTGGAAATCTTTTGAATAACGTTGCAATATTTCGAACTTTATCAACAATGTTTGATGTAAATGTTGAATTTGAGAATAATTATTATAAGCAAAAATTTGGCCTTCCAATGGGTTCTCCGTTGTCCCCCACCATCAGTGGGATTTTTATGGAATTATTTGAAATTAGATATATCTTCAACGATCCCAATTACTCTAACATTTTTTGGCGAAGATATGTCGATGATGTGTTTGTGTCCTTGCCCCCTCACCTTAGTCCCATCACCCTCTTAGTCCACATTAATGGAAAGATTCCGTCCATAAAATTCACTATTGAATACCCTGTTAATAACTCAATCCCTTTTCTTGATGTTTTTATAGAAGTTGACCAAACCCTCCAAACTTACACCACCTATATATACAAAAAACCCATGCATGTAAACTCATATATCGATTGGTTTTCCCTACATTCGCCCTTTACAAAGTTAGCTGTACTAACTTCCCATATTATTAGAGCATTTAGAATCTGTAGTCCTTCAAAAATAGACCAAGAACTCAACAATATTAAGAACATTTTTTCATCGCTACATTATCCAGTGAAAATATTTTTCAAATTTCTTAATAAAGCTAAAAAAAACTTTTTATACCATTAATAATAATACTCCCCCTTAGGGGTGGAAAAAAAACCATGGTTTTTTAAAAAAAAAAAAAAAAACCATTTTTTTTAAATAAACCAAATAAACCAATGTTTTTTTGTTGTTTTTTTTTTTGTTTTTATGCTATTTTGATGGTTTTAATGTGGTTTTTATTGGTTTTAATAGATTTTAAAGGCAAAAATCACTACTGGAAACTGTTATACACATGTGCTAACACATATTTTAAAATTCCTTAATAAATTTCTTTACATTCTTAAATTTCAAATTTTCTTGATAACTGTAAACTGGTATAAAATTATTATTATTTTTTGAGTTTTACATAAACTCATAAAGTAAAAAATAAGAGGGTATATTATAATATATAAACTCTATCTGAAAAAAAAGGTTATACTTTATTATTTTACCAAAAAAAAAAAAAAAAAAAAAAAAAAAAAAAAAAAAAAAAACGCATAAAGAAAAGTTTATTCAAATTAACCTATAATGATATACAAATGAATTCTTATTTACCTTTATATTTGAATACTAGGAATATATATATATATATATATATATATATATTTATATTATATATATATAATATATATAAAATAAAATATATATATATATTATATATATATATATATATAATATATATATATATATATATATATATATATATATATATAGAGAGAGAGAGAGAGAGAGAGAGAGAGAGGAGAGAGAGAAGAGAGAGAGAGAGGAGAGAGAGAGAGAGAGAGAGAGAGAGAGAGAGAGAGAGAGAGAGAGAGATTCATCATTAAAAGTCGAAACTGAAAATATCATTAAGAATTTTATACAAAAAAAACTAATTTCCCTGCTTTAACTGTTCCCAACCTATTTCTAATGTTGCTGTGCACAAGTCCAAAAGTTGAAAATACCCTTTCAACATTAGCAGTTGATTAAAGTTTTTGATAATATCCTTATTATTTTATATATGACCTTCTCATTTTATTTTTCTTTGAGAGATTCTGTACAAGATGAAGGAGTCACTGCTGACAACAGAGACTCATCAAATAGGTAACTTTTATGAAATGGAGGAGAATTTGCTCTTAATTTTATTCCATAAATTCCACTGCTTTTGAATACTCATCCTCTGGAAGTACTGTGGTCTGATATCTTGGGTTAAAAATATATGCCAATAAGTGAGCTTCTGTTACTGCCTGATGATACTTCCTTTTTACTTTTGCTATAAATCTTGTCTGTTGAGTGGTGGATTAAGCTTCTAGCTCCATATTCATATTTTTCCAAATATAAACATCATCACTTAGTTTACAGTCATTGCCTTCTAGCTTGGTTGATGCTGTGGCCACACACTCCACAAATGAGTTTTATTTTAATCTTTTGAAATGTGGCATCGATGGGTAGAAAATGAATTCCAAAGCTCGAAACAAGAATCATGTTTTAAACATGTTAAATTTACAAATTATAGGCTTTTATATATATTATATATATATATATAATTATATTATATATAATATAATATAATATATATAATAATTTATATATATATATATATATATATATATATTATATATAGGCTATTTATATATAATAATATATATACTATATATATATATATTATATATATATATAATAATATATATATGATATATATATATATATATATAAATATATATATATATATATATATATATAGTATAATATATATTGGGCTATATTTAATATTATTAGTATTATATATATATATATATAAGTATAGATATATAATATATATATATATATAATAATATATATATTATATATATTATAGTATATATATATATATATATATATATATTATTATATATATATATATATTATTATATAGTATATATATATATTTATATTATTATATATATATATATATATATATATATATATATATATATAATATATATATATATATATATAATATATATATATATATATATATATTATATATATATAATCATTCTCACAATAATATAAAATCAGCAGAAATTTTTTTATTGCCTTTCAGTTATTCTTCGATTGAAAAATTGAGAAAACCATATCAACATGCTAAAGAAAACCATTAATAAATACATTTTTTTAAATATTTTATGATGTTTTTTTTATGGTTTAAACCATTGGTTTTTTTATGTGGTTTAAACCATGGTTTAAACCAGAGGTTCCCAAACTTTTTTGTCTCATAGACCACTTGCCATGTTTTTCGGTTTTGGGTAGACCCCCTGCTTACCTGATATTGATTTTTTGCAAAAACTTTAAAAACACACATGTTGAGTTTTATACATTTATTAATTAAATTAATTAAAACGAACCAAATTAAAATTTAGTATCTGTTACATAAAATAACTAAGCAAAAAATAAATGCTTTTAGTGGGAGGGATGAACCTGATGCTTTAATAATAAATTTTCAACATTTGGCATCAATTTAGTTAGGTTTAATCTCAAATCTCCTCGGTTAATGATGTCCAGTCTGTTTTTTTTTTTTTTTTTTTTTTTGTTAGGAGGATTTGGCAATCGCGCTGAAACCCCCTTTCACTAGGTATAAGGATGGAAAAGCAATTAAAAACTTTCTCGCGATACTCCATAATACGGGATAAGTAACAGGTATGTCTTTTTGAAGCCAGAATTTCTGATATCCATTTCTAAGCTGTACCTAAAGTTCTTCGTTAGTGCTTATTCCGATCAGTTCCTCTTGTAATATGACATCCCTTTCTTATATGTCACCATATGGATTGATTAGCCACTGTGGTATTACCATAGTCAAAACATCCTCAAACCTAGTTTCAAAATCTGAATAGAGGGTATTTATATGTTTAACGTAGGTTGTTAGTATCTGTTACATAAAATAACTAAGCAAAAAATAAATGCTTTTAGTGGGAAGGATGAACCTGATGCCTTAATAATAAAGTTTCAACATTTGACATCAATTTAGTTATGTTTAATCTCTAATCTCCTCGGTTAATGATGTCTATTCTGTTTCTTTTTTTTGCTAGGAGATTGGCAACCGCGCTGAAACCCCTTTCCACTAGGTATAAGGATGGAAAAGCAATTAAAAACTTTCTCGCGATACTCCATAATACGGGATAAGTAACAGGTGTGTCTTTTTGAAGCCAGAATTTCTGATATCCATTTCTAAACTGTACCTAAAGTTCTTCGTTAGTGCTTATTCCGATCAGTTCCTCTTGTAATATGACTTCCGTTTCTTCAATGTCACCATATGGATTGATTATCCACTGTGGTATTACCATAGTGAAAACATCCTCAAACCCAGTTTCAAAATCTGAATAGAGGGCATTTAAAAGTTGAACGTAGGTTGAAACGTCGTCTTCCTGACAGTTTGTCTGTGACAAATTGGGGAACTGGGAAAATTCTCGCCGTCCAATGTTTTGCTTCATTAGCTTAATTCTGGCAAGAAACGCTGAAATGATGGACTTTGTTTTAATCAAATTTAGACTGTCACCTTGTAACTGCAAGTTAACCTCATTAAATTTAGTAAACAAATCTGTTAAATAGACAATGTCTGGTTCCCACTTGATTAAATTTTCTTTTAAAATTGGATCTTTAGCATCCAGAAACTCTAAAATAGTCTCAAAAAGTGCAAAAAATCTTGTCGAACATAAGCCTTTTGACAGCCAGCGTACTTCAGTGTGAAGGAGTAATTGATGAAAGTTCTCGTCATTTTCTTCACACAACTTCGCAAATAACCTCGTATTCAATGCGTTGTTTCGGATTCGGTTTACTGCATGAATGACTAATTGAAGAGATTCATGCAATCTAACATTCAGATTTTTAGCAACTAAATGTTGTCGATGGATGACGCAGTGTATTGCTAACACCCCGGGTGCATTTTGTTTTAAATAGCTTATAAATCCACAATAACGCCCAAACATGGTAGGTGCTCCATCTGTATTTACTGATATTATATTTGATAAGTGGATTGTTTTTTCTATGAAGTAATCCTTCAAAACATCAAATATTGATTCGCTTTTAGTGTCGGTTGTCAAAGTTCTCGCGAAGAGCAGTTCTTCGTAGATTTCTTGATCCATAATGAAACGAACATATGCCAATAATAATGCTTCATTACCAGGTAAAGTTGACTCGTCCAGCTGTATAGAGAAATGGGTCGTTTGCAAATCATTACACAAGAAGCTCTCAATATCATAACTCATTTCATCAATACGTCTTTTAACTGTGTTGTTGCTTAAAGAAATTCTTTTAATGATATCAGATGTAGGTTTGTGTAAAATAGTTTTTATATAATGCCTAAATGAGATCCACTATCGTTGACCCCCATTTACATCTCATGGACCCCCAATATTTTTGAAGACTTTCATGGACCCTTTGCGGGTCGTTGTAGACCCCTGGGGGTCTATATAGACCACTTTGGGAATCAATGGTTTAAACCAATGGATTAAACCAAATGGTTTAAACCATCCCACCCTACTCCCCCTACAACCCCCATTCACTATGTCAATATACCAACAAATAACCATGGTCATTACAAAGAAGTTACTACCTAAAAACATAAAACCTGTCAAAAATATCACTAATCTGAGATCGTTTCTACACCAACCAACCCTCCAAAATATACCTCCATCAATGCCCATACCATGCACATACAAGATTGAGTGCAAAGACTGTAATTAATTATATATAGGAGAGACCATCGATTTAAAACGCAGAATAAACCAACACAAATGGGATTTACAAAAGGATAATATTCATCTCTCGTCAAACATAGAACTCTTAAAAATCATAACATTAATAATACAAATAACCATATAATATCATTCAAAAAAATAACAACACCTTCAAACGAAAACTAACAGAAAGTTTCATCATTTTTAATACAAAACCTCATAATCTTAACACAATTGATGTTGAAATTAAAATTGACCTTTTTTTTTTTTTTTTTTTTTTACAGGACAAGCACTCACGGGAAAAGCCCTATTCAAGGAGGGGGGTGTAGTACTCTCAGAATAGTTAACAACTAAATTAAATTACGCAGATGAGCACAGACGCAGGCTTTTAAAGTGAGGTAGATTAAATTCAGCAGGAAACACAGAAGATGGAAGAGAATTCCACAGAACAGATGTGGCAGGAAAGAAGGAAGCACCGCAGCGAACTAGCCTGGAGTTACCTACATTCAAAACAAAACTCATTTCCGGACACAGCACCCTAGTTCTACGAGGGCGACGTAAAGGTGGAGATACGAGTGATAAGCTTCCTCGAGCACCTGCCGCTGCGGTAACTATAGAAAAGAGATAAAGCACCAACATCGCGCCGCAAGGATAGAGGGTCAAGTGGAAAATACAGAACAGTTTATAAGCCTTTCGGCCTGTGACTCGACCCTATCCAAAAGCGGGGTTGAAACCAGAGCCCCCCCCGATATGAGAGCAGTACTCCATACGAGGGCGGTATGAGGCCCTTGTATAGCTGGAGCAACTGCAGAAGAGGAAAAAAAGTCCCGCAGTCTAAACAGAAACTCCCAGTTTCTTTGAGGCCGCCCTAGCAACCGTTGTGATGTTGAGGCTTCCAAGACATTTTTTGTTTATATTAAGGTCAATATTTATATTGTCAACAAGAGAGCCGAGAGAACCGTCGACAGAGATAGGAAAGTTAGAAGGTGTCTTAGAGAGGAGATTTGAGAAGTTCTGAGTGGTTTTTAAGAATTGAATTTCACAAGTTCAGACGACCCACCCGGAAATTCTATCCAGATCAGCGAGAATAGAATCGAAAGATTAAGACGAGAGGCAATTCGAGAAGTAAAAGAAGGAGCAGAATTGAAAAGAGTTGAAGAATGAAGGGTCGAGTCTTCGGCATATGAGTGAATAGAGTTAGATTGCAGGGTGAGAAGATCATGTAATGAAAAGTAGGAATTAAGTAGGAGATAAGACAGAACCCTGAGAACACCACTATTGACAGAAAAGGAGGAAGAAGTCGCCCCATCAACAGCCGATATTGAGCTGATTTGACAGAAAAACTAGACATAGTAAGCAAAGAGAAGGAGGGAAAAAAGGGGAGCTTGGAGAGCAGTGACGCGTGCCATACCCGGTCAATGCTTTGGATATGTCAAGCGCCACCACGCAAGTCTCCCCGTAGTTCCTAAGGCGGAAAAACCATAAATCAGTGAGATAAAAGTATATCGCCAGTAGACCTCGAGGCGCACGAAAGCCGTACTGGCGAATCAGAAAGAAGGTGAATGAGATTCCAATGATCTAAGAAGAGAAGTTGCATTAGAAGTTTCAAAGATCTTAGATAGAATACAAGTAAGACTATAGGGCGATAGTTAGAAGGATCAGAAGCGGCGTCCTTTTTTCGGAATAGGTTGACATTTGCGTGCTTCCAACACTGAGGGAAAGTGTTAGTATTTAGACAT